>CM024546.1:31627021-31639909 GCA_014182365.1 Eucalyptus tenuipes
TCAATTCAATTGTTGAGCGTAAACTTATACTCAAAAGAGAGTTTATACTTTTGTGAAGCCTTGGAGGAAGTAGCAGAGTCTCTACACTATGGAATCAAGGAAGTGATACCGTAACGACTCTTTTGATTTATAGTGGAATCCTGTATTAGTCGTCAGTGAGGAGTGGACGTAGGCTTGGATTAAGCCGAACCACTATAAATCTTGTGTTCTTATTCTCTTCCTTAAATCCTTTTACCTTGATCGTAACTCTATTTAATTGTTAGAGTCTAATTCCCATTTTAAAGTCTATTGCTAAACAGATTTGAAATTATAATTTATGGTTTACTTAGCAAAAATTTGTTTTCGCACCTTATTCACCCCCTCTAGGTGCTGATTATACCACAGAGATTACGACTAATCCTGATTCGGCGCTTCCACCAACTTGTTCCGTACATATTTCGGTATTTTCCACTTCGTTCATACAACATGCCAACTAATCTCCGTTGTCGCTACCTTCATTCTTTTTAGGATGTACATGTTCGGATCCCGAGATTTTGCGATCCATCACCCGATTTCACATAATTGCTGATTTCTTTTTTCTTTTTTTTTTCCGACTTTAGTTTAATCACGGTTAACCATGAAATGACCATGAGCTCGTGGTACTACCGTAAACTAGCTGGAGAGAGAGGATGTATTTAGCTCAATGTAACTGAAACAAGAAGCCTCGGCTTTATTGCACTCCTTTCATATCCATTTCCACTCTAGTAATTGTGGTAATATAAAACTAGTGAAGTATATAGCTGTGAGGATCTCTAAGCATTCTAAGAATTTAGTTATGAGACAATCAATGAGGGCTAAGCTTGATAACCAAGAAGCCAGGAAAGAGTACAACACTATTTCACAAAATTTTTCGAAAGGAGAAAGTGACTAGGTCAAGGAGCGTAAATCAAACTCTCCACTACTTAACTTGAGAAACCACTAGTCTCATCAATCCCTTCACATGACAACAAATCAAACTTGTGGAGGAACAATGAGAACCCAAGAAGGTGCAGGAATAGAAACCTTAAGGATGTGGAGAACACACCTTGAAGAAAACTGGGCATAAGTAGCATTGCATAAAGCCCAAGGGCAAGTAACTTTGTAATCCACCAATAGCCTAGCTTGGACAACATACATGAAGACAAGCACTTTATGAGAAAAAGCATACAATGATAAAAAAAAAAAAAAAAAAAAACAAAGTCATTTCCTACTAGGTGGAGTTGGCGCTAATGCTAAATTGCAATATCAAAGCATAATGAATCTTCAAATACTAGAGAAGAAGGGGAAAGGAGCTTTTTTTCCTCCCTTGACATTTGGTCCAAAGTAACTTTGTACCATCATCATTCTATGTATGTATGTATGTATGTATGTATGTATGTATGTATGTATGTATGTATGTAGTTGACTCTGTGAGACTTTTAAGATCGTTGTAAGTTAGCCATTGATTTCTTTCAACAACAACTTTATGATTAAGAGCCTGTACAGGGTTGGCTTCTTTTTTTCTTTTTTGAGTCTTCAATACTTTTGCATCGTCTTGTTCCTTATTTGGCTTTTGTTAATAGAGATGCTACAATTATACGGAATTCTATGGTACTAGTCTTTTGAATTAGACCACGAACTAGGAACAAGAATTTGCTAAGACTTGCATGTTGCGCTTGAAGGGGACATTTGATTTTGTGATATGTTTGATAGCCGTAATGCATTATTTTAGTTTCTCCGTGTTGTAATGATTTATGGTTGGTCTCACGCTGATATTCCCATCTCCAAGTTATAGGTTGAACCTTTCTTGCATCAGCAGTCTTATGACTTTGTTTGGTGAATGCCGAACATTTTATCATGGGTATGGGACCCTTATGGTGACCCTTAGGGGTAGTCACCGCCGGTCATGCCACTATCGCTTTCTCTCTCCACGTCTTATGACTTGTTTGTTGCATAGTTTATTCTGAAAACGAAACCAAAAAATGGAAAAAAAAAAAAGAGCTCAGGTGCTTTTGGTTTTAACGGTAGGTTCAGGTTCCTGCACGAACTGTGAGGAACCTGAACCGCCACCTCTACTAGTAGAGGCTCCTCCCCGAGAGAGAGAAAGAGAAGCATCCGCTGACCACCACCGCCGAGTCGTCTTCTTCGCAGATACAACCCGGTGCGTAGCGTCGACTTCGTGTTTCCAGTTGATGGATTCGGCATGTCTTGGTTACAAGCTTCAGACTTGTGCCTGCGATCGTCCGACTCACCGCGTCATTGCCCTGCTTTTTTTTTTTTTTTTTTCTTTTTCAATTGCTTGCGTATTGTTTTATAAGCGCCAGCCGGTGGCTCGCCCGATGATTCACATACATTCGGGTTGCCGAGCTCGGTGCCGGTGGATGAGTGGAATTGTCAATGAGCTCGTGGTTGTACTTCAATTTGTCGCATTTTCCGGTGCGGCAAAGTGCTTAGACTCGTTCTCTTTGATGTTCCTTCTCGTGGTTGAATATGGGAAGTGTAGGAATTCAAGTCGGCGGAAGACGACTTACCTTTATCCGATGCAAAACAACAATTAACCCCAAACAAACGTTGAATTTATAGATGAATCACAAACAAAAATACTTCACGTTGAATCAATGCAATCACGAGGAAAGCACCGATTTCCACAAACAGAATCATTGATTGTTCTTGTAAAAGAGAAATAGAACACACTCTTTCTTTTTTATGGAAAGGAGAGAGAAAGAGAAAACCATTTCTTTCGAACGTACGTTCGCCAACCATCTCAATGGTTATCTTCAGAGTCTTTTATATGACTCACTTACACCATTTCAAAACAATTTTTCCATCATAGCGTATCAAGACGAAACGGCACGCCCCTATCGCACCCCATCATGGACGCGTCTTAATTAAGTACAATAGGAAGAGTCAAAATTTGCCTGAATCCGATGCCTATCAACTAGTAATAGTTAAAGGGATTGTAGTTGTCGGGTTGTCGCTCCACAAAAAGCTCATTCTCAAGGACTCTTTCAGTTGCTTGCGGAGCATCCCGATTGCGAATTGTGATCATGAATTGGATAGGATACACTCGTGAATTTTCACCATTTTGTCCTTATTCCGTTGTTTGCCGCATGTAGCTTGACGAATGACTATTTGATGGTGCAACCTCGAGAACAAAAGGATAGCTGATATTTGTTGTTTCAACAGTGAGTGCAGAGAAATGGGCGGGAAGAAGTCAAGGCCATCGTTCCCGAGTCGGTGTTGAAGAAGCAGAAGAGAAATGAGGAGTGGGCATTGGCTAAAAGCAAGAGCTTGAATCCGCCAAGAAAACTAATGCTGAGACCAGGAAATTGATCTACAATAGGGCAAAGCAATATACCAAGGAGTATGCCGAGCAGGTATAGACATAGACATAGACATAGACACTAGTTTTCATAAGGTTGTTGGACAATCCTGTGTTTCCAACCATGGAGCTGACCTTTGGGTGTTGGCTTTCCAGGAAAAGGAGCTGATTCAATTGAAGCGTGAAGCAAAGTTGAGAGGAGGATTTTACGTTGACCCGGAAGCTAAACTTTTGTTTATCATTCGCATCCGTGGGTATGTCTTCTGCGTCTTACAAATATGAATATAACACTTCCCAGAATTTCTTATGCGAGTATCTTTGACTTTCAGTATCAATGCCATGCACCCAAAACGAGAAAGATCTTGCAGTTATTGAGACCAAGACAGGTAATCTTTCCAAGTCTTGAATCACTTGTTGAGATCGGTCTTTGCATTGCTGGAGGCATTTGAAGAAGTTATTTCAGCAGTGAAAGAGCCTTACGTGAAGGCTCGGTTGTTGTCATGGCTTAATTTGATTTGATGTGGTTCCAGCGGTTTTTCTTTTTCACTAGGATCTGATTGTCGATTGGTGTTTGTTACTAAGTAATCTGTTTTTAAATTACCTTTCTATTCTTTTGGCTATAAAGTTATCTCTTTTGTGCGGTGGCTAGAAGCAAAGTGTTTTTAATTAACAAATCTATTTGTTACCTTTGTCTTGACTTATTTTTCTTTGGATATAGATCTTCAATGGGGTGTTTCTCAAAGTCAATAAAGCAACCGTGAACATGCTCACGGGGTCGAACCCTATGTGACTTATGGGTATGTGGTTCTCTTCCATAATTTGGATTTAGATCAATGTTGCCTGTCAGGCCGCTGAGTGAATATGCATGTTTTCAGATATCCTAACTTGAAGAGCGTGAGGGAACTGATATACAAAAGGGCTACGGGAAGCTCAACAAGCAGAGAATTGCTTTGACGGACAACTCCATCATTGAACAGGTCCATTTTGTTCTTATCTCATCCCGTGCCTTATGACGTCTATGCTTCTCCGGACTTATGAGAGATCTGGTTCATTCTTTTCGGTGAGCAGGCTTTGGGTACATATGGAATTATCTGCGCGGAAGATCTCATCCATGAGATAATGACAGTGGGACCTCATTTTAGGGAAGCCAATAACTTCCTATGACCCTTTAAGCTCAAGGCACCATTGGGTGGACTCAAGAAGAAAAGGAATCATTATGTTGAAGGTAGAGATGCTGACAACCGTGAGAACTATATCAACGAATTGATCCGAAGAATGAATTAAGCTTTTTTATAGCGTGATCAAATTCAATGTGGAATTTTGAACGTTTGGTTGGTTTTACATCGTTTTTGAGTTAAGACTGCTCAGTTTTGAAATCAGAGTCTCAAGTTTGGAGATCCTATCCTATGACAATTGAGATACATCCTTTGCTTTGCTTTTGGCTGTTACATGTTTTCCTTAGTCCTTAATGGTAAGTTGCAGATGGTTTAGAGGATTAGAACTGGCACACAATATATCGGAGAATTATCGTGCTGAGTACATATTGGATGGTTTTCTTAGCCGCGACAGGATGCTCTTTGGTGGCCTCATCTGTCATCCCCAATTTCACGAATCCTATAACTGGGTTTATTGACCCTTTTGCAAGCTTGCCACCAATGTGTGCATTAGCATGACCGAGTTGTTCTTTGTCCTGATGAGACAGACCAAAGAGTGAGCATTGCAAAGTTCTCATTGCTTGCGCTAACAAATTCACGAAGCCATCTTGTGGTAACCAGATTTTTGGGTACATTCTCTAGCCGTGATGAAGTGTGGGAGAAAATCTTCAGCTCCTTGCTAGTGCCTGCTGCCTAGTCTTCCGAACCATATGCATATAAACCGTTAATTCCATAATTTATGCCGTCACGTATAAGCTTTAGTCAATATTAAGTCAAGACTGAGTAGAAATTGTTTTTTCAGTTCTTGGTTTTCTGCAAGAAAATTTCCCCGCGGCTAGCTTTGTTTCTTTTTTTTTCTTTTCTTTGCCTGAGTAAAAGGATGGGGGCGGCAACACTATTTGGGTGTTACCATAAAAGTTCCATTATGGCGATCGAACATTTGATTGGAGCTCTTGCTATAATGCATGTTGAGTGAGCTTGTCACCACCGCTCCACCAAGGTGCTAGTGTGCTAGTGTGAGTAAAGTCAAAGTGATTTGGGGATTTAAACGAGTGACTTGAGATCTAAATCATTTGATAGTAACCCCTAAATAATTGTAAGCGATCCTCGTCAGTGATAGGATAAGTATTGCTATCACTTGAGTTTTGCTTTCAAAAATCTCTCAATATATTTTAATTATTTTGGGGCAGTTGTGATTTGAATTTGGCATGTATATTTCAATTTTTTGGTTTTGTTATAGCTTATAATGACGGCCGACAAGCATACTCAAATACATAATAGTGTGACATTTGATTTATTTCAACATGTATTCATGGTTCTTCATTATTTGGGGCTACAAGTTTGTCGGTTGGATACCATTATCTATAATTAGTTGCCAATTAAATGGTTCCCAAGATTATGTACAATTTATCATTGTTTTTGTATCTTTCGACTATGAAGGCCTTATTTTATCACTAAATAGAGCAACGGACTAATTACAAATTGCTGCGCTTATAAACTACAAAAAAAAAAAAAAAAAAATCTACTTTGAATAAATAGAGGATATTAGGAGGATTTCTAATCTCTCGTAATCCCAGCACATACGCATTCGAATTTAGATGATCAAATGTAGTCAAAGAAATTAGAAATGCACATATAGAGAGACTCTCCAACAAATAATGCATGATTATTCTACAATCCATAACTTAAACATTCCGAGTTACATATGAATTATGACGGGAATGTGAACAGATTATAGTGACATTAACGAGATAGATTAGCCATAAATTTCCAAATCTAGTAAGAGAGATAAATATGATCACTCGCTATGATGATTTCAAAAAGACAATGTCTCAACTTTCTTCCCTTTTTCGTGAAGCTTGGACATGAAGCAAAGATGCACGAAGGAGAACGAGCTTTAACTTTCCCATTGCTTTCATGAAGTTTCAACATGATCCAAAAGCTAAGCATGAGTCATTAAGTTTTAATGTGAACCAAAATTACAAAATAGAAGAAAAGGGAGGATAACTTTTTATGTTACGAGACGTTAGAAATTCTTTGCACATTTATCTAATCTCACCGGTGAGATCTTATCTTGTTTTTGGATAGCTCCAAACTTAAGACGGGAATAGAGGGAAATGTCCAATCAGTCTTAAATTTATTGCACGATGTTAATTTAGTTATAATTTTCTTAATTTTGTCAATTTAGTTTGGGATATATGTACAATATTTCAATATAATCATTTCAACCAATTTTTTAAAGAAATCACTAATATAGCAATGTAATACATAACATAAGGCAGGTAAAGATAACTAAACTGAATTTGTTTCCATATGATAGGCTGATGAAATAATCATATCTTGAGTACCAAACATAGTATTGCTCTCTAAACAATTTGTCAATTTTTTTTCCCCTTTCTCTTTATAATGATTTACTCGTGCTTAAAATATCACGAGAGAGAACAAACAACAATCAAGGAGAATCGCATGACATGAAGTGAGCCAAGAAACTTCAAAAGGGCCCAACTTTTCTTGTATTTCAGAAAACCCTATAAAGGGAGGAGAAATCCCAGCCCCCTAATTTCATCAGTTTCACCACCTGCATCCGGCAGCTGCGCAACTCCCATCTGGTTTCTCTCGTAAGCAACCGTGTTTACCTCTCGCAAAAAGAGCCATCTCGCTCATTCCATTTCCTGTCATTGAGCTGAATGGCTGATCAGTTTGCTACCCTCTTTGGCTGATCAGTTCAGTTAACATACTGGACATGAAGGTGATTCTGGCAATGCGGGTGTGAAGGAGGAGCCTTGCCTTCGAGGAAGGAAGGCTGGAAGAAACATGGACGGGTCTCGTGGGGGCGATGATGGGATGGATGGTGGTGATCCGACCCACGATCGGCATCCCATGCAACCCCACTACCGGCATCATCATGGGTTGCGAGCGCAACCGCATTTGAGCAACGGGAATGATATGAACGACGATCACGATCATGGAGGCGGCGGCGGCGGCGAGGGCGTTGAAGGGGATGTCCCCTCTGACGCCGGGAACGATTCGGACAATCGCGGAGGAGGCGATGATGCGGACCAGCTCACTCTTTCTTCCAAGGCCAAGTTTATGTTCTTGACTCCGTGCCGCTCCCCAAAGGTAGGGACTTGAGCCCATCCCTTGTTCCCTTTTCCTTTTTGATTAGCCTCTTTTGGTCTGTCATGATGAGGCTTGGTTTTCCATGTTAAAATAGCCTCGTGTAACGTTTTTCGACAGACGATGGTCCTTTGTGACTGCACGTGTTGAGCAAACATAGAGAGGTTGCGGTTGTTTTGCCTCTTGTTCATTCTTCACTTGGTTAAAATTTGAACTTTGAAGTAGCTGCCGTGGTTGACATGAACTCTTTGGATGTCCAAAGCTAAGAACTTGTAGTAAAGAGAAGTCCGATACATTCTGGCTAATGCCTCTTTGACAGCTTGTATTGGAGTTTTTCTGCAGTAGCATAAGCATCCATTTTCATTAAGCTGCCATCTGTTCTATAAATTCTTGATTGAGGTCATGCATTACTTTCTTTTGCACACTTCAGGTACTAGCAGTGCTGCTGTTACTTGGCACGAGAGAAGTGACGCCTAATCCACCTGCAATCCCAGTAGCCACCAACCAAAACCAGGTATCAGAACTTTTCCGAAGAATACTTATTTTAGTGGTCTTTGTCGCCTTTGACATTAATGAAGCATTTTACCAGGATCTTATGGGTACTCTTCAAAGATCGAATGTCCCACAGAGGCTGGCTTCACTGATTCGATTTCATGAAAAGAGAAAAGAACGAAATTTTGACAAGAAAATTCGCTATGCAGTCCAAAATAGGTGGCACTTAGGTATGACACAATTTTTGATAATTTTTTTTGTTGTTACTCTCTCTAATCTAACTTTTGGTAGCTGGCCTCAGATTATTTTCACATGCAGAAGTAACAATCCTTCTACCTTTCCTACTGTCTTTTCTGACATGGTCTTAGGATGCAAAGAAATGAGGGTCAGTTTTCATCTTCAAAATCCAACAATGATGAATCTTCTTCAGCTGTGACGACATGGGAATCAAACCAGAGTTGGGGACCTGACAGTAATGGATCCCCGCATCAAGAGATCCCATAAGTTACGAGTCTGTAATGTCGTCAGTGTTTAGTGTCTATAATAAAAGATCATGCCTCTCATCCCTAGAAACAGTAACACCCGAGGATAAGAAATTTCACATTGAGTCTGATCTCTGGACATGCATACCATTAGTTTCCTGAAGCATGATAAGGTACTCCATAGAAGATTCTCTTCTCATTGGACAACTGAATTAGGATGGGGTTGAGTGGTGAGCTTGCAGCTGTCTTCAGGTATTAGGCTAACCAGAGCTTCTGCTCTTCTCATTGATGGATCGAGCAAGAGTGGACTCAGAAGAAGAAAACATAAATGTGAGAGAATTAAAGAAGAAACACAAAAATTTACGTGAAAAACCCTTCAAAATGAAAAAGGAAAAATCAATCTTTTACTATCAATATTAAGTTACAATTACAAGAGAGATTCCTTATATATAAGAGGAGTTTAGGCGTACAAAGTTACAGTAGAAATTCATCTATACCCTTTTTACATAATTTTTCTCTATCAGACTCCACGACTTTGTCAATCTCCCACTTAGAGGCTGACAGTCTTTCATAATCTTCTCTGGTCTTTATGACCCAAATTGTTCAAGTGCAGTGGCACCTTTTTTATCACTAACCATGGAGGCCAATTAAGACAATGCACAACCTCAGTTTCTCCATTAGTGACACCCTTGGTTAATATATCTATGGGATTCTTTGCACCGAGGATTTTCTTCAATTACAACGTCCTAGCATTTGTCAGCTCAAATATACGATACTTCAATTGAATGTGCTTTGTTCTTGAGTGAAATACCAGATTCTTTGGTAGACAAACAGCACTGATAGTTATTGAAAAGAACACTTCTATCCTTCTCCTTGCTTATCTCTTTCAGAAGATTCTTCGACTAGATCATCCCCTTATTAGCTGTAGATACAACAACATACTCTGTTTTAGTGGTTGAGAGGGGCACACAGTTCCCAAAGTCTAGACATCCAACTTACTGTAGTGCCTCCTAAGGTCAATACATAACTGAGGTGCTCTTGCTATTGTCCATGTCAAAACCAAGATCTGCATTGACAAAGCCTTGTGACGTCACATTGTTTCCATGAAACGTGTAATATCTAAGGTGCCTCTTAGGTATCTTAGTAGTCACTGAGCTTCCCAATACTTAATTCTTGGATTAGCCATGTGTCCACTCACAACTCTCACTAGATGAGCTACTTTTGGTGTGGTACAAACTACACACCATAACATACATCAAACTGTTGACAACTGACAGATAAGACACCTTAGCCATGTAATCTCTGCTCTTGATTTGTCTTTGGTGATTGCTCCTTCGAGAGGTTGAAGCAACTTCTTATAGGACTTCTTATGGACTTTGTATTCCAAACACTATGCTTGTCTACCGCTTCCTCAATGTACTTTTCTTGAGACAACTTTAAAATTCCTTATGTTCTATCTCGCATGATCCTCATCCGAAAATTCGATTTCTACTCCCAAGTCCTGCATGAACTCCTTTGGCAATTGCTAGTTCAGTTTGTTGATCTCTTTCGCGGTAGGTTGTGTAATGAGCATATCATTCACATACAACGTCAAAATAAATGTTTAGTGGACCCATTAACACAAATAAATGTGTCGAATTTCCTGTACCACTTCACTCAAGTTTGCTTCAAATCATACAAACTTTTCTATAACTCACACACATAGTTTCTTTGCCAGGAACTTGAAAACCTTCTAGTTGTACATTATAGATATCCCCCTCCAAGTCACCATATGCAGTCTACGCATTAAACTATTCTAGATGTAAATTCTCAGCAATTCAATACTCAATACTAACCCAATAGTGGTCCACTTTACCAAAGGAGAGAAAATCTCTGTGTAGTGAATTCCTTTCTTTTGCAAAAACCTTTCAGTACCAATCTTGCTTTGTACCTCTTTCTGCCATCGGGTTCTTCTGGCTCTATACACCCACTTTTCTACAATGCCTTCTTACCATCCAGTGACTGAGTTAGCAATTGTAACTTGTTCTTCTTGAGTGAATCCAACTTATTCAACATTGTCAACTTTCACTTAATAGAATTTATATCTTGCATTGCTTCTGAAAAATATTCTGGTTCCCAAGCATCAGTCAAAACCATCACTGGATATGGTTCTGATTATGACCTTATTAATTGCTTCTCCTCTACCTTGAGTACTAAAGGCAGTGCCCGAAGATTCACCACACTCTTTTCTGTGAATTTTCTTTCCAAGAATCAAATCTCTCTAAAGCTTCAACCTCTTCTGATTTGACGAACTACTCCCACAGTCATAGTTGTGCTTCAGCTGAAGTAGAGGAGATAATGGAATCGAAGCTTTTACCTCATCATTGAATTTGATTTCCATTGAACTCAATTAAGTCATGATCACATTAGATTTGTTGATGTGTAATGTCACAGAAGCACCTCCGTCAATCTTTAGATTGAAGAGACAATGCATCAGATATACCTTGTTTAAGGCAGCTTCTTGTACATGTTGCAAATCGCTCATCAATTCGGCTTTCGTCTTCTCGTTGGCAATGTTAAAGGCAATGTCCAATGCCAGCATGAGCAATTACACCTAGGACTTGCTGATCTAACAATTCCCAGTCTTCTTGCTTCATCAATTCTAGTTTTACTCTCAATGGAGGCTAATGGAGGTTCTTCTAATACACCAGAGTCCTCACCGTTGAGTTGATCGATCTTCACCGTCCATTCGTCCATCTTCATTGCTTCAGCTATTCCGTTGAACCCAACTACCATCTAAGAACAAGCAATGTAAAAGAGAAGAAATCAGAGAAGAAAACACACAAATTTTTACATTGAAAACTCTTCAAAATCAGATATACCTTTTTTACAATACTTCCCTCTATCAGACTCCACAACTCCATCATCACTAAATTACCTTAAACTCACACTTCATAATGGGGGATAGTCTCTTTGTTCGCTGTTATGTCAGAGCCATTATTTGAATGTTGCATTGGCTGTTTAATCGTCATAATCTCCATTAATACTAGAACCAACAAATATTGATGTGTCAGATTCTAACCAGCCTTTGGTAAGCTAAACATAATGATACTTACGTTAGAAAGTTACTCAAGTTAATGCAGCCTGTGTATACTTATGACAAGTGATCTAGAAAAGTTTGACTGTTGCGAAGAATTTTACATGCATAATTTAACAGAGTTATGCTGACTATTCCGCAATTCAATTGACTTGTTCATGATAATTAATGGTGGATTATCTCATAACTTTCTGAAAGTGGGAGCAAATTCTTTCTCTAGGATTTAATCTAGGGACATGGGAGAAGGGAGGCGTATGTGCAGTCCCTTCTGATTCTTGAAGCACTACCTTATCCAAACAATGGTAGCCTGTTAGCTCTTCATGTATATATGTTTTGATGATAGCTTAATTGCTGCCATCAGGTAACATACATTGCATAAGTTGAGCCTTGCATTGCATTTAGTTTTTGATAAATCTAATGCTTGTCTGAAAATCTGTGGAGATGTCATCACTGTGGGATTAGTGAGAAATCTACTCCTATATGCGACGTGGCCCTGAAGGACCAAGGACCCTTTGCAATGCATGCAGATTGATGTGGGCAAACAAGGTGAATGCTAGAGTCTAGTTGTGATGTGGTTTTGAGTTTGTTCAAATCATATTTTTCCTGTTCTAATTCTCAAGATACAATATAAACAATGACTATGGCACAAATACCATGTTAGGAAATATTTTACTGCTATAAGATTTAGTATGTTATAGCTGATCCTGTTTAGAAAATTAGGTGATCTACTTGATTTGTTTATTTGCCACATTGGTGAAGCAAAGATGACTGATGCTGTTTGTGGTAATGGTATTCTTTTTGAGACTTTACCATTGGCTAGGGTAGACACTATGATATTGTTTGGCAGGTGTTGGTGCAGTAAAAGTGATGCCTTAGATTCGTATCTTTTACATTAGTATCCGCATGTTCACTTGCAATTGCTTGACCAAGTTTTTGCTTTTAAACAAGAAGAAATGTCTTGACTTGTCTCTATGGCTTTTCAGTCTAAAAGATTTTGAAAAGCATTTGCTTACTGCAGAAATTTCTTAATGATCTTTAGGGAACTTTAAGGGATCTTTCGAAGGCAGCCCACCCATGTGGACAAGTTTCTTCCTTAAACAGGAATGAGGTGGGCCAACCAGTTGCTGCTTCTGCTAAATTATCTGAGTCCTTTAGAGTTGTTGTTTTTCTGCTTGGGGATTGTGTTCACTTGTTAAATCTCCTCTCTATGTTGATAGATGCAGAGCGCAAATCTGGGGGCTGATTAAG
>CM024546.1:31640009-31847509 GCA_014182365.1 Eucalyptus tenuipes
CTTTCATACATGCTGCGATATTCACTGGTTGAGATACATGCTGTGAATTACTGGAGCGATTACACGAGAAGCTGCAGGGACTAACTGAGTGCACTGGAATCACGCCGGTGCCGGACTTGCTGCTTTTGCTCGCAAGACAGACTGTGACCGGTGATGATGGCTGGTGGGATTGTTGTGGCGTCGGGCAGAGAAGTCTGGGTGTCTAGAAGCTGCTTGCTGGCACTGTTGGTGGCTCTGAGACGCACAGTAAGGAACTGGTACGGCGTGGCCTCTGATCGTGCCGGTGGACTGACTCGGTGATGCTCGGGAAAAATCGACCGGCTCTGTTGGTCTTCCCACTGAGAGAGCTTGTTTTCCCCGTTCAGAATGTACCATTGTGCGCAAAACAGAAATCTGAGGTTTTTGGTGGCGAGTAAAAAGGAAAAGAAATTAAGAGAACTGTCTCGCTGAATCCACCACCGAAATCCCTTCAAGCGGCTGATTAAAACCAAAGAAAGGTGCCCACTACATAGCACCCAAAATTATGCAGCCCTTTCTCTGGCTTTAATATTCACCAAAACCTAGAGTGGAGGATAAAGAATCGGCGGAGGTTCCCAGCTGACTTCACCAAAAAATGTCTTCTCGTATCCTTAGCTGCGTGTGCCCCCTCAAAGTCTAAGCGGTGGATGAATTTTGACTGACTTTACCCTCCCAACTCAGTCGTGATCTCCTCTTGCGGAGGGAGGGACCGCAGGTGTTTTGTCTTGTGAACGTGAGGACGCCAAATGCGGAGAGCGAAACAGAGAGTGGAAGCTTCGGGATGTACGGTTGCGCGTGTGGTCCAGCCGTGAGGAGTGGCGGAACACGGGGCGGGAAGTGCACGGCGGTGGGAACTCGCCCTCTCTTCTATTGCGTATTTCTCTCTATCTTTTGTGGCCGTCTCTTTTCTCTGTATTGTGCAGCGTGTGTTCTGAGCCTCCTGCCCTGTGACCAAAGATCTTAACATATCTTTGTAGGCCTACCCTCTTTTCCTCTCTTGCAATCCTTCTTTCCTTCTGAAGGATAATCATGTATTATCTTTTGCTCTTCGGCAAGTACGAGATATACCTTTGCATGGCCGAATAGATTGATCGCAATTTTCTTTCCTTTCTTTTAATCCTGCCATTGCCCACGTTGTCCACCTGGCTGGTGACCAAATCTTCCTCCAATTTCAATTCATTTAACCATGTGCTCAGTCATGTGTGTCGTATCTTTCCTCATAATGGCCAAGATTCGCACATATTGTTTCCTTGATTTCCAAATTTGACTGAAGAATTCAAATCCACTTTTAAGTTAATACCACGAGTTATTTAGTTTCCATTAAATTTATCACAAATCATTATGTTGGATGATACGTAATAATTGGTGGATGTACTAGTTTGGGATTTTACCTTCCGTTTATCATAAATGTTCCATCATGTGATTTTTCATGATATTAATTCAATTTAATATAAACAAACGGATGGAAAATTTGTCACAAATATATTATTTTGGGAATTTTAGTGGTTAAAAAAATAAATTTGAGGTTTTTTATGGTAGTAACCCTTTAATTTAAGACATCCATGTCCCATGCTCATGGCAAGTTCAGCCATATAGAAGGAAACATTGGCTTGGCTGAATTTTTATTCCAATAGGCTTTCTCCAATTGGTTCACTTAGGCTCAGAACGTTCCCGCGCTAGTCCTATTAGAATGCAATTATATGAAACAATTATTATTAATGCTAGTAAATGACAAATGCTCTTGTTATGCAAAAATATAAATGAAAAATTCCGTGGTTATAAAGTATCTATAAGCTTTATAAGAAGCAAATCTTAGTGAATTTGGAAAAAATGATCTTCTTTGGGAAAAGTAGATGAATTTATCCCCGATCAATTTTATTACTCAAAGTACACTGCCTTTTAAGTTCTAACCCCTTGTAGATTCATTTTTTTCACATTCAAAATGAGAAAATTATCCAAAAGTCATAAACTTATTGCACATTTACTAATACAGTCTTAAACTTTTTAATCGTACCAATTGAGTCATAAATCCTTTCATGTGTTGTTAATTAAGTCCATCCTATCAATTTTGGCAAGAAAATCGCTAACACGGGATGCTAATCGTTTTTACGCAGACGGTCGCAACAAATAATTTTGATAATATTTTAATATTTTTGAATATTTTTATTTTATTTTTTCATCTTTACTTTTTTGTTCTTTTTTATTATTAAGGGACGGAAGGGGTTTGCCGGCCACTGGCTGAGGCCCAACGACCCCTATTAGCCATTGGGTGGGGGCTCATTGCCCTTGCTGGCCCTCTTTGGCAGTGTGCAATGGCAACAAACCCTCGCTGACCATTGGATGAGGGTCACCCTCACCCATTGGTTGGTAGGGGTTGCTGGGCCTCAATCAGTGGCCCTTAAAAATGAAAGAAAGGTAAATAAAGAAAAAGGAAAAAAATTAAAAATTAAAAATTAAAAAAAATTAAAAATTGTTTACGCCAACACTAAACCGTGTGATATAGGGACGACCAACATTCACGTTAGTGATTTCTTACCAAAATCAAAATGAAAAGTTAATTATAACTCAATTGACAATCAA
This sequence comes from Eucalyptus tenuipes, assembly GCA_014182365.1. Taxonomy (NCBI): domain Eukaryota; kingdom Viridiplantae; phylum Streptophyta; class Magnoliopsida; order Myrtales; family Myrtaceae; genus Eucalyptus; species Eucalyptus tenuipes. Next base: position 31,642,608 of record CM024546.1, read on the forward strand.
AAGATTTATGACCGATTGATAAAAGTGAATAAATTTATGATTTTTTAAACAATTTCCTTCTAATATTCATATACGCAGAGTTAAAAAGAATTTATTGTGATCCATCGGTCTAGTGGTACGATCATCACCCTATAAGAATTGGGTTCCCTGGAAGGAGTCATCATCCAGTCGTCCCGTTTGGGTTAACGGGGCTCAAAAAGATATGGTACATATCTAACCACAAGTGTTTTGTAAGGACGATCCCCGATATTTGCTAAAGAAAAGACTGACCATATCATTAGCGATCTGAAAAGATTCTGACATATTTTGAGATATCTAGAGGGTTTGTAAATGTAACTTTAGTCTAAGTTCTTAGAAGGAGCACATATTCTCCATAAACGTTACATAAGAGCATCATGGAGACACTGATCATCGTTATCACTTTGCTTTCCCAGAACAAGCTTGAATAGAAGCTGCCTCCATACGATCCTTGTCTACTCCAGCATTGCACATGTTTGCCATGGCTCTGGTGTATTGCATTCCGTACTCACTTAGGCGTCCACAATGTTGCTCGTAAGTCCTCACCTATACATCAGAAGGAACAAATTTGACATTAGAAACTGTTCATGAGATAAATTAGCTGTGCATGTACATGTATCATATGTAAATCGGACGAGTAATTAATGAGGAGATCATGAAGACTCACAAACGTCTTGAGGCAGTCCCAATCATCAACAACAGGTTGGTCTCCATGTCGAACAGTAGTCAACATACTTGCGACATTGGAGCCTCCGAACAGGTGGTTGACAATTTGGTTGATGCTGCGATCAACATGTGATCGGTGAGTAATTTGTTCGTCCAGTCTTTTCTGTGCTTCCACACTCTTAGTAGACCCTTTCGCTTTTTGCACCTACAATCACTCTCAAGTGGTCAATCGACAAGGTGTCCCAATATCAAGAGGCAAAACAGACATAGCAAGAAACACTAGTTTAAAAAAATCACATTTCCTTTTTAATTACCAGTCAGAATGGATAAATTAATATGCAACATAATCAACAGTGACGGAGACAGACCTGGCGTCGGAAAAAGACCAAATCAGCATCACGTTGAAGAAGTGCCCGGGAATCTGAAGAAGAGAGCTTCTCCAGGGGAATGGAAGGGACTTTCTTGGAGCGCCGACCCATGTAAGTAGAGAGGACGGCCTCGCTGAGAGCGGTGTTCCCATATTGCATCACGTGGGACAAATTGGTCCTGTTCTTCACCGTTAAGTATTGCTTCTGCAATGTTTCCTTCCCCAAATCGTGGGCATCACTGCTCTCACACACCCAAATTCGGATTAATGGAGACGGAAACAGAGAGCAGAGAATGAGTACATGTACATTTGGCAAAGAAATCACGCCCCTCATATAGAGACCAATCCCACGTGCTTATCTTGTTTTTTGCTCATCTAGCTACTTTTTCCCTAAAAGAGAGTCACTTCTTCCTTTTGCATTTTATAATCGAATGTGCGCGTACAGTTACTTTCAAATATAGAGAAATGACATTATAATACCTGTCCTCCATCCAAGCGATGCTGTAGAGATCCCCCAAACAAGTGTCATACTTGGAGGGATCATCGTTAGTGGAATCTCCAGGGCAGTAGTAGGCATAGCTGCTCTCATCGGTTTTGGCCGCCGTGGTCGCATAGATCCCCATGTTTTTAGGGAGCAACCCTTGCAGCATGCTCCCCGACTCGCATGCCTCTATGTATATCACCATGTTCATGTACTTCTTCGCCTGATGCATTTGCTTCAGCACCTTCATCAGGTCGTTCGCGTATATGTCATCCCCCACAGGCATGGACATGAGTCCCGTGCTCCCGTGGTCAGCGTAATAGAAGAAGACGTGGTCATTTGGGCCGCTGTTCAAAACCTTGCCGCTGCCCCCGCTGAGGGCCGTCTTGTTCCCGAGAAGGACTGCATACAAGTTGGCTGCTGTGGTCGCATCACCAGTGTAATCCTACAATATTACACAATTGTTTAAATCGATCATTCCAATATGCATCCTCCTATGTAGTGGATGTATAAAGTAGCTAGATAAAGAGTGCTGAACTAAGACCTTGGGAACTCCATTGTAGACATCGGGGCCGTTGGGTTTGTTGATGATGATACCCTTGGTGGGATTATCCTTGTTATTGGCGATGTCGTCGTACATAAACACGATGATGTTCTCATCTTTCAATCCATTTGCCTTGAGGATTTGGTAGGCATGGCACACATCAGCCTACATAGACACACATTACACAGGTCAATCCAGTTCATTATATATATAAAATCTTCGTGCTCCTCATGTAGTACGGAAGTATGTACAGCCAGCAAGTTGTCCATAATATACTTTATAAATATACAGTAGCTAATGCTGATTTTGGGTGGGGCATCACCTGGTGCCTGTAGTTCTCATAACCGTTGGATCCGGCGACTAGAACAGCCCATTGGGTGCCCTCACTTTCAACATGATCACCACCCGAATTCGACACAATTTCTCGAAAGCTCTTCCGACTCTCGCTCACAGGCGCCATCATCAGTGCTGTGAGGAGGAAGAAAGGAACAAGGCTGCCATATAAGGAGGTGGTCATCATCACGATGGAGAGTTTGATGAGAAATGAGATTGAGGGGGATGGTTTGGATGGGGGAATGGGGAGGGAGGTTTATATAGAGGTGGGAAAGGGGGACTCAATGCGCAAAGATATGTCTAAAGTGTGTCTACATGGAGTAAGTGTTGATGGCAAATCCACCTCGGGGGAATGCGTTGACCCCATTCCATGAAAGACTTGAACGATACGTCCAGTGCACTACATGGATTTTCGTTGGTGTCCCATCAGTCTTCCCGTGGGCTCTACCCGTTCCAAATTCTCCTCCTCCATCGCTATCTTCTCTCGCCATTCATGGGAAAGTTTCTTTAATGCTTCATTTTTCTCATTTTCTGGGTATTAAAGGATTACTCAATAAGTCAAAGTAGTCAATAAATTCCTTCCTTTCCTACGTGCGTCTTTTCCACGGTAATTTTTGCGCTTAAAACGATGTGTCTGTCGTAGATAATTAAGCTATTGATAAATAATATCTTGGAGGATGGAGATCAGTCAAGACGCACTTGACGGAGCAATTTGCGCAGTTGATAAAGTGGAGGGACATAGAGCGACTCGTGGGACAATGAGATCCCAAGAAGCATCGACACAAACCTGGGTCTTAAAGTAGACATGAAGTACAACTTCGCACTATATCTCAACTTTGGACCATATTACAATTTCTTGCAGAATTGCATGTAGCAAAGAGAAAGACTTCCTTAAACATTCCCGACTCATTGTCTCATCTCAATTTATCATTTGCTTCATATGTATATCCTTGCCGCTTATTCCAGAGTTTGCTCTTACAGCACAACATCTTCAGGTTATATATACATATATTGGCCTTATAGACACAATTTGTCTCTTGCTCGTTTATTTGGTAGGCCTATGATATTGTGGGGGTTTACACCTTAAAAATTGCAAATCTAATGCTGGATTTAATCATAGGCCCATGAAGGTGCTCCCTATCTCTCAACACTAGTGTGGGATTTTTGTAAGAGCACTATCATTTTTTTTTACAACTCAAACTATTAATTGAATGGATTATTTAATATTTAATGATTTTATCAACTAGAGTTTTAGGTGCTTTTCTTTGGATTGGGACTAAGAGCGCGCATGATAACTATTCTATCTCTCGTTCTAGAATTCTTTTTTTTATTTTTTATTTTTTTCAAATTTGTTTCTGAATAGAAATCCGCTTCGATAAAACTATTTCATTTTTCTATTTCGGAATAGATTTCTACTCCAAAATAGTTTTAGATAAGAATTGGAAGTAATTTTTTTTTATTTCTGAAACAGAAATGAGAAAAAAATTCTTGTTATTGTTTGTCCTTACTATTAGCGGTTGTTCATCCGTTGTCGCCGGCCGCCATTCGCCATTGCCGCTAGTCATCGGCCGCCATCGCCGTGGCGGCGGCGACCGGTGGCAAAGATGCGCGGCCGGTGGTCATCGACAAAGGCGGCAAGTGAGAATGATTATCATTTGCGCCTTATGTAATCAAACCCTTGGATTGGTTTTTGCTTGCCAATGATTCTCCCCATGGTCGCATCATTAAAAGATCGTACAACCAACTTTCCTGGTTAGAACTTCCTTTTGCGTGGTTTCCGTTGTGAGTTGGACTTTTTAATTCTTTGATATAAATGAGAAGAACGTTTTTGCACGAGAGCAATGACCATCCAATAAGGCACTCGATAATCTCCTAAGCAATTCCTCTTATAATTTAGTATGTGGATCTTCTATATATGCATATATAATACAAAATAAAAGTTTGTTTTAGGCATGTCCCGATTGAGTTTTACTTTTTACTTCTACTCAGTCGAAATCATGCTGCTCATTCATTTAGACTTTTTCATATCCGACGCAATTTGAAGTTTTCGTACAATATAGAGGTAGATATGCAAATTAACAGATGATATTATATGGATTTTGAAATTTTAAATTAAAATTTTGATTTTCATGAAAAAGCAAAATTTTTAAATTTTTTTTTCCTCTTTAGCTTTTATTTTCACCAAAACAAACCAACCTCACAAGTGTGAAAGACTTGACACAGGGGGTGGAGATGTGGACGAGATGTGTCAAGTCCCCAGGACAAAAACAATTGCAGCAAAATTAGTGGCTGAGAGTATACAAGGGGGTGATTCCACTTCACACCTAAATGGCAAAACCCATTCCAGTTGGTCAAAAGAAGGTATTACCCCTGTGATCACGTTCGAATACTAAACCTCAGTCCAATTCGTTAGGCAATAACGCGTTTCATCATTTAGGTATTGACCCTGCAAAGACGTGGCCTGCCATTTTCATAAAGATATAGGAGCATCTCATTCAGCGTGAAGAGGGTGGTCTCCTTCGCATCCTTCTCTCAGCTTTAGAAGACCACTACTGGACTGGCTACCAGAAAGAATCAACTTTTAATCCTCGAGTGCTTCCCGTGGAGTTAATCGGACGAGGGTTGAGAAAAAGCAACCAATAGATACATAATACTGGAAGCTTTCCGGCAAGTCGCTTTCAGTATCAAGAGATAGTGTGAGATCCCTATGGCGGACTGGTGGGGTACGATAAGAAGAATGGTATATTGCATATTCAAAGATAATGTCTTGTATTTTTCATATTCAAGTGGACCCCCCGACTCTCTCTTTGCCTTTTCTTGTTCATATTGTAGTAGCTCAGACTGCGTGATTGATTGAATAGTCCTGAGAGATTGCTTTCCGTGTTGTCTGGTTTGGCTTTTTTGGGGTTGACTTGACCTGTCATTTCTCGAAGGCGGCCAATGAAAACTTTTCCTCTTGCACGTTCTTACTCCCTCCGTTGCTGGCTCGCGTACCCTTCTTTCACTTTTAGAAGCGGCTGACTCCAAAAACAATTGACTAAAAATTGAAGTTTAATTCATGTCATTGATGGCGGTGACATCGATACCATAATAGCTAGCTCTTCCCGTCTGACAATCCCATAGTACGTTTCTGATGCATTACAAATATCCCTCTACGTACGATTCATTGTTCTCAGACACATGCATGCACAGGAATTGGATTAGTAGAGCAAAGCAGAAGGAAAAGCAAACGGGACGTGGAAAAGAAGGAAACCTTCTCTCGCACTCTCATGCTTCTCAACTTAACGCACCCTCTAGACTCTGTCTGGTCATTCATCACCAATTCTTATCAAAACCAGAGACAATACAGCTTCATGCTAATGACGCGTCACCATTACCCCAAAAACCCAACATCACTTCTTTTCAACGGATGAGATGTGATCGAAACCTAAATCTTCATTTTGAGCATTTGAACAGGGGGTTGGGGGGGGGTGCTGCTTAGATGTTATCTCCTTTTGTTGATTTGTACACACCCTTCCCAATTAGGTGTAATCTTGTCAATGCACACACTCTACACACTCCTTTCATGGCTTCCTGAGTTCCTTTTTCCTTTCCCCCAGGACAAGAAATTCCAGGTGGGAGTATACTCTCCACTTATCACTTTGTGGATCCTATGGATATGAAAACACTTCTGAAACCTAAAGCCATTATGGAATAGATGCATGATGTCTGGAGACTAATGAAAGGCATGATGGCCGCCTTGGTGGGATAGCTTACTTGTCTCAGACTGTCATGGTCTGTTCCATAATCCCTTACTATATATAAACACACATAAATATACGTCTTCCAAGCATTGGGCTGGGTAGCCCATGCATGATAACTTGATAAAAGAAGATCCATACAATGCTAAGGGGCTCGATATTATTGAGTTGAAAGTTGAAACACACCACATGGCGTGTCTCTGAAGTATTAATTGGGCCCTCTGGATAATCACCAGTTCAAGCCGACTGGCAAATCCTCTCCTACGCCAAAATCATGTCATCGAATTATTCTGGTTAAAATCACGAGAAGTTGACAATTGTAATTGCTGAATGTTATTCAGCTCCCAAGAAAGTGCATCGAGTGAACGACAAAGAAACCAAGCAGCTTTGTCTAAGTTGAGTATTTGCTGACACCAAAAAAATGACCGACGCTTTATTATCAATATGAAGTTGATTTGTTCGAACATAGAGCTCCGTGATAAGATCAATATGGCTATCAACAAGTGATTTGACAATCAACGCAATTATATAATGTCATTATCGACTATGTTGAGATTAATCAATAACTATGAATAATGATTATCAATGACCATAAAATATAGCTATTGATACACAATAGTTGACGGATATATCGATTGGATGATAAAACCAATATATGGCCAATGTTATAGGAAATTTGCCCAAGTGTTGGATGTAGGGAAATGAAGAAAGGAGACAAAGTGAAGATCCATATTGAAGATAAGTATTGATTGACGACTGAACTCAATGGCACTTGAGTTGTAACTGCTTATGAATAAGGTCGATGTGAGTCAATGGGGCCTAAAATTTTAGAATTGCAATTGTAACTACTTGTAACTGCATGTAGAGTATTAATTGCTTGTAGGCAGCTGTTTAGTGAGTAGGGAATGTAAAGAGGACCACGATCATCAAGAACAAATTCTCTATGTATTTCTAATTTATCATTATATTTCCACTTTCCAGTATTTGCGGTTCTTTTCCTTTTTCATTGTTATTCATCCTTATTACGCAATTCAACTCTTGTCCAAATTGCCACTAAACTCACAAAAAAATAAAAAGATAAAAATCAAAGATCAACCTTTGGTGAGAGGTTTTTCACTAATTGATAAAAATCCCGATATCTAGTATAACATCTTTTTTGACATGCCCGGTGAAATCATTGTGGTTTGATTTTAGGAAGTGAAATGGCAAGAATTAGGAATCAGCAAGACCTTGACAATGCAGTCGGCAACAACCAGTCGAAATGGTAACGATAGGGCTATCTCTATCAAATCGTCAACCACCCAAGTAGCGGCAAAGCAAAACCTAAGTGGGAATGTCGACATTCCAAGGCATCCCACCAAGTAGTAGAGGATAGAAATGGAGCCAAATCAAGTTATGGTGACCACCATGAAGAGATTGTTTGAGGAACAACAAAACGACACGTCTAACCATGTGGTGATGCACATTTTTAATGTCATTAGGTTGATGATCATCAATGCTGTCAACGATTTTCATCTCCAGGCAAGGCTTATCCCATCAGCCATCTCCAGTACATGGAAATCCAGCAGTTATTGGGTATGCTCCCGCAACTTTTGCTTAGTATCATAACGTTGGCATTTTGGGCCAAGTAATTCCACTACTAGTGAGACTTCTACAAAGACTTGAAACTTCTAGACGAGGGCAATGTAAACATGGTTAGGCCCACTAATGGAACTAATCAAGTTAGTCCCACTCATGCTAACCCAATTAAAAATAATAATAACAATTTGGCAAATCAAAATGTTCAACAAAAAATGCTTATGCCAAATGTGGAAAATGTTAAGCTTGTTGGACTAATACCAAACGTCAATAACATAGGACCATTTGGTGAGGCAATTCCACCGAATTTAGGGAACATTCCTTATAGGCCTAACTTACCCATCGGTAATCAAGCTAGATAGTCGTCTCTGCGTTGAGCATTGACAATGGATTGAACAAACTACCAATGTGCTGTTACAACAGGAGCCGACAAAGGAGCTGTCAGGCCCGTTTATAGGAAACCGCGTCTAAATTGGGTCAATACCTTTCTCTATCCTAGAGTTTTTTTTTTTTAATCATCCTCTCCTAGGCCATTTAAGAGCGCGTTCGGTAATCATTCTATTTCTGGAAATAATTTCTGATCAGAAATAATTCTTTTTTATTCTATTCCCGGGAATAATTTCTGAGCAAAAGAACGCATTTGGTACTTGCATAAAATTTCTAATTCTGGAATAGAACAACAGAAATGCGTTTGGTAACTGTATAAAATTTCTATTCCAATTCTTTTTCAATTACCTTTTTAGATGAGTGTAAATTTGATATTGAATTCTCATGGACCACTCACCAATATAATTGTCTTCTTATGAGTGAAGAATTCATATTATATTTTCAATTTCAAAAGAATTCGAATTTAGAATTCTATTCTATTCTAAAATTCTATCAAACCATATAAATTCTATTGATTAATTATATTTATACTAAGTAATAAAAATATTAACTAATCAATTTTTTATTAAATAGTAAATAATAAACTATAGTATAAACTATAAATATAAATACTAAATAAAAAATTAAAATAAAAAATAAAATATGTATTATTCTTCGTCGGCCTTGGGAGCGTCATTGGCCCTCGCCGAGGTCGTGCCTCGTTGGATCGAGCCTTGGTTGGGCGAGCGGCCTTGCCTAGCCACCGGTGGGGCTTGACCTAGCCGGGCCACCACGAGGCTCGGCCTTGCCTTGGCCAGTGACGCCGATCTCGCGGTGCCCCGATGAGGTTTAGCCCCGCCGGTGGCTGCGCGAGCTCGGCCTCGCTAGATCTAAGCTTCGCCCGGCTAGGTGAGGCTCACCGGCGGCGGCGGACAGCGGACAACAGGGGCGGCGGCTGTAAACGGCAATGGTGGCGGTGGCAACACTTGAAGAATAAGGGAGAGGGAAGAAGAACAAGAAGAAAGAAAAGGAAAAAGAAAAAAATAGGTTGGACTGGATTTTAGAATTGTTCCTGAGAACAAAGAATCAACTTTTTTTTTTTTATTCTCAATTTTGTTCCAAATCTACTTCCAGAACAAAAATAGAAATTTATTCCCCGGAATAAAAAATTTACCAAACGCATTGCGTTCCAAATCTACTCCTGTGAACAAAAGAACAAAAGCAAGCACTGTATGGCAAGTTGCCAAACAGGCCATAAAATGTCAGACTTAGCCCTTTCTACAAGTGAAGATAGTTGATCGACCACGGATCATGCTGGTTGATATTTGGCTCAATATGGTGAGGTAGGTACGAATGAATGTCTAAAGCTTAGGTTATTTCCTTCGTCTTTATCTGAGACTATTTTAACTTGGTATACCAATCTACTAGCACATTTGATATATAATTGAGTTGAGAAGGAAAGACAATTTCATTCTCGGTTCTATCAATCAATACTTGACACAATGGCAGTAGACTTGGCTGGAATATTGCAATACGATAATAAATTGGTGTATTAGTACATTTCTTGATTTAAAAAGTTGATTTAGTAAGAAGGATGAGATTAATTTTGATGAAGCATTCTTTCTAGTTGAGAAACATAATTCCATTTGTATGTTGCTCGCGTTAGTGGCTGTAAATGATATATAACTTCAACAACTTGATGCCAAAACTGCTTTTTTGTATGATGAGTTTGAGAAGACAATTTGTATGTCTTAACTTGAGGGATTTGTTGTTGAGGGTAAAGAATATCGCATTTGCCGGTTGAAATGCTCTTTTGGTTTTTAGTAAGTTCCACAGCAATAATACAAGGGGTTTGATAGCTTTATGATGAGTCTTGGCCAATCGCAGGAGTGTGCATGATAGTTATATGTATTGTAAGAGATTATGTGATAGTCCTTTTATTTATTTGTTATTGTATGTGGATGACATACTTATCATAGCGAAGAACATGTTAAGGATACAATGGTTGAAGAGGCAACTTAATAGGGAGCTTGAGATGAAGGATCTTGAGCTACTAAGAAGATTCCAAGTATGGAGATTTGTAGAGAAAGACATGTTGGGAAGTTATACCTTTCACAGAAGAGGTACATTGAGAAAGTGCTTGAGCGTTTTAACATGAAGAATGCCAAAATAATAAGTATTGGTATTCCATTTAAGGCTTTCAGCTTCTTTGTTGCCTCAAATGAAAGAAGAGTAATATGAGATGCCTTGAGTTTCATATTCTAGTGTCGTGGGTAGTCTTATGAATGCTATGGTTTGCACTCATCTAGACATTTCCCAGGCAATTAGTGTTGTGAGTAGGTATATGGCACATTCGAGCAAATCTTACTCGCAAACTGGGAAATGGATTCTTTGATACATTTGGGGTACCTTAGATGTGAGTTTGGCTTTTAGCAAAGGTTATGATATAGGACATTCGGTTGTTAGTTTCATCGATTTTGAATATGTAGGCAATCTCGACAAATAGAAATATTTGACATTTTAAGTTTTTATGCTTGATGATTTTGTGATTAGTTGGAGAGCAATCTTGAAAGACACGATTACTTTGTCTACCACTGAAACAGAGTACATGATAAAGACAGAAGTGGCAAAAGAAGCTCTTTGGTTAAATCATTAAATTATAGAACTTAGGGTGAAGTAAGATGGAGTCTTTGTTATCTTTTGTGATAACCAAAGTTTGATTTAGTCGACCAAGAACCCAATGTATCACAAAAGAATGAAACATATTGATGTCTAGTATAACTTTATGCATGATGAGGTTGCTAAAGGTATAATTACGGTGAAAATAGTACCTATGGTGGATAATTCGGTAAATATGTTGACTAAACTAGTTCCTTTAACCAAGTTCAAGCATTGCTAGGACTTGATTGACATTCTCACCATTAAAGTTGCCTAAGTGGAATTGGCATTTTGATCCCTTGTTTCCTACACCGAGTATGCTCACGTAGGCTTAGGGGTATGCATCATCGATTTTGCCATCTAGGAGATGACCTTGTGTGGTCACTTTTGGTGGTGAGGACACAAAGTCTTGTGGTGTTCGCCATAACTCTCCTATGCAGATTTGAGGGGTAAGTACACTATCAGTGCCAAAAGTTGTGTACGGTGCTCACTTTGGTGCCAAAAGTTTACGTCAGATCACTTAAGTGCCAAATCGGAGAAAAAAACAGTCACTTTAGTGCCACCGGCGAGAGATTATGGCCAGATTAATTACGTGACTTTTATATTTAAAAAAAAGAAGTTGCAGTGGCTTTAAAACAACGTCGTTTTCCATCCTCCTCAAGAAACGAAGTTGTTTTGCCATCATATGTGGATTTCCTCACAAAAATGACACCGTATAGCTCATATGGGGATCGAAATTAGGGTTTTCGCTACTCGGCTACCATCGTTCGCCCGCCATCGCTTAGCCACTGTCGATCGGCCACCATTGTAGTTGCTCAACCATATGAGCAAGGAGAAACTAAGATTGTTGCTCAAGCAAGAAGTGGCAGGAAGAATAAGAAGCGAGGTCGGAGGAGGAGGAGGAAGAAGAGGGGTCAAGGCCAGCGACCAGCAAAAGGAAGAAGAAGAAGAAGAAAAAAGAAAGAGAAGAAGAAAAGAGAAGAAAAAAAGAAGAGAGAGAAAATTGATTCTAGAAATTGTTCCCTAGAATAAGAAGCTACTTTTTTCTATTTTCTGTCTCTATTCCAACTATATTTCCGGAACAAAAATATAGATTTTTTGTTCTCGAACAAAAAGTTTTACCAAACATGTTTCTATTCTTTTTTTCGTTCCCCTGAACAAAAGAATAGAAATTTTTGTTCCGGGAATAGAATTTTTTTTAACAAACAAGCCCTTAGTCACCTTTGGTTTAAGGGGATGTTAAAGATAATTAGAGATTTCTCCAGGTTATTTTACTATGTTAGAGATAATTATGATGTTTTTGTTGATTATTCGTATCTTTCAAGATTGCACATATACTGCACATACATTGCACATATATCTCCTTTTAATTGTGTATATCTTAATTGAGGAGATCGGACTCCTAAAGTACCAAAACTTGGCACGAGAAAATACTTAAGTGTCAAAACTTGGGAAAGTGACACTTAAGTGCTAAAATTGAAATAAAATGGATCGTTAAGTGCCTACAAATAAAAATCTAGCCAAAATGTGATGTGACAACTTTCGACGAGGCAAGTGTAAAATGATATCGTTTTGCACGCTGATGTGGCTAAATAAGTGTAAAAACGACGTTATTTTGCTATTGACGTGGGTAGGTAATTAACATAAATATTAATTAAATTAAATTTAAAGCTAAATTTAAATTTTAAAAAAGGAAGATGGAGATTGCAGGTGGCAAGGACTGAGCCCTCGTTGCCGCCTCCACCGTTGTTGGGAAGGGTCGATGATGGTAGGGAAAGGTCGGTCGGGGTTGTCGGGCACCGGCTGGGGCCCGTGACCTCGGCCAACCAGTGGTGAGGGCTTGTGAGCCCTTGCCCAGATCTAAGGTGAGGGTGGCGGCCATCCCCTAGATCCAGGAGGGTCACCGCCCTCGCTCGGTCGATTAGGAGATGGCGACGAGGGCTCAATCCTCACCGCTTGGAATCTCCCTCTTCCTTTTGTTTTTTGTTTTGATTTTTTTAAATTAAATTCAGTTTTAAATTAAATTAATTAATATATATTCAAATTCAAATTTACATGGGCTAGCATTAATAATGAAAAATTGTCACATAGGATTTCGATGGGGGTTTGCCAGATTTGGCACTCGGTGTCCTATTTTTCGAAAAAAGTGGCACTTAATTGTTACATTCATAATTTTTGACACTTAAGTGTCTTCTCATGTCAAGTTTTGGCACTTTGGTTGTTATTTTATCTTTAATTGATATATTATCTTAGAATAGTTATAAAGAAAAGCTTATAAATAGCTTGATTTATGCTTTTTCTATTCCAAGAGTAGAAATTTTGTGTAGTTACCAAACACGTTCTTTTACTCGAAATTGTTCTCCGGAATAGAAATAGAAAAGAACTATTTCTGAAAAAAAAAAAACTTTTCCCCAATCAAGAAGCATTGTCATGTGCAGCCTAAAAGTGTCAAAAGTATTGTACAACGTTCATTTATTGCCAAAAGTTTTTTTTTTTCCAAATTATTTAAGTGCCACTCTTTAAAAAACCAAGGCGATCACTTAAATGCTAACTCTAATTAGTGTTGCCATAATTATGATGTGGCAATTTGTTTATATGATTTTTTCTTAAGTTAGAGAAAACTATGATATTTCTATTGATTATTGATATATTTTAAGATTGCATGTTAATGGCATCTAGGTTGGACGTGTATGGCCCATAAATTGCTGATTCATTCACAAGATAACTGGAGGGGTTGCCAATGTAAAATTATTCCAATTTCTTAGAAGCAGCACATATACTCCATATATGTAATCCAAGAACTTTACACAAGCATTATGAGGACACTCATAATCATTTTCACTTTGTTTTTCCAGAACAAGCTTGAATGGAAGCTGCTTCCATACGATCCTTGTCTACTCCAGCGTTGCACATATTCGCCATGGCTCTTGTGTATTGCATTCCATACTCGCTCAGGCGTCCACAATTTTGCTCGTAAGTCCTCACCTATACATCAGAATGAACAAATTCGACATTAGAAACTGTTCACGAGATAAATTAGCTGCGCATGTACATGTATCATATGTGGATCGGACGAGTAATTGATGAGGAGATCACGGGGACTTACAAATGTCTTGAGGCAGTCCCAGTCATCAACAACAGGTTGGTCTCCAGGTCGAACAGCAGTCAACATGCTTGCGACACTGGAGCCTCCGAAGAGGTGGTTGACAATTTGGTTGATGCTGCGATCAATATGTGATCGGCGAGCAATTTGTTCGTCCAGTCTCTTTTGTGCCTCTACACTCTCAGCAGACCCTTCCGGAGCTTTTTGCACCTACAACCACCCTCAAGTAGTCAATCAACAAGGAGTCCCAATATCAAGAGGCAAGACAGACATAGCAAGAAACACTATTTAAAAAGAATCACATTTCTTTGTTTAATTACTAGTCAGAACAGATAAATTAATATGCAACATAATCAACAGTGATGGAGACGGACCTTGCGTTGGAAAAAGACCAAACTAGCATCCCGTTGGGGAACTGCCCAGGATTTCGAAGAAGAGAGCTCCTCCAAGGGAACGGAAGAGACTTTGTTGGTGCTTTGGCCCATGTAAGTAGAGAGGAAGGCCTGGCTAAGAACGGTGTTCCCATATTGCATTACATGGGACAGATTGGTCCTCTTCTTCACTGCTAAGTATTGCTCCTGCAATGTTTCCTTCCCCAAATTGTGGGCATCACTGTTCTCACACACCCAAAATTCGGATTAATGGAGACAGAAACAGAGAGAACAGGGAATGATTACTTCTACATTTGGCAAAGAAATCATGCCCTTCATACAGAGATAGACGCGTGTGCTCATTTAGCTAGCTTTTTATTTTTCCTTCCAAAGAGAGTCATTTCTTATGATTTTGTGTGCGTGTACAGTTACTATCAAATATAGAGAAATGGCATAATAATACCTGTCCTCCATCCAAGCGATGCTGTAGAGATCCCCCAAACAAGTGTCGTACTTGGAGGGATCACCGTCAGTAGAATCTCCAGGGCAGTAGTAGCCATAGCTGCTCTCCTCTGCATTGGATGCCGTGGTCGCATAGATCCCCATGTCCTTGGGAAGCAACCCTTGCAGCATGCTCCCCGACTCACATGCCTCTATGTATATCACCATGTTCATGTACTTCTTCGCCTTATACATTTGCTTCAACACTTTCATCAGGTCGTTCGCGTATACGTAGCTCCCCACAGGCATGGTCACTACTCCCGTGTTCCCGTGGTCAGCGTAATAGAAGAAGACGTGGTCATTTGGGCCGCTATTCAAGACCTTGCCACTACCCCCGCTAAGGGCCGTCTTGTTCCCGAGAAGGACTGCATACAAGTTGGCTGCTGTTGTCGCATCGCGGGTGTAATCCTACAATATTACCTTATTGGTTAATTAGGGTCGAAAATCAATCACCCCAATATGGATCCTCCTATACAGTGGATGTAAAAAGTAGCTAGATAAAGAGTGTTGAACTAAGACCTTGGGAACTCCATGGTAGACATCGGGGCCGTTGGGTTTGTTGATGATGATACCCTTGGTGGGATTGTACTGGCTACGGGCGATGTCATCATACATGAACACAATAATGTTCTCATCTTTCAATCCATTTGCCTTAAGGATTTGGTAGGCATGGCACACATCTGCCTACATAGACACACATAACACAGGTCAATATATATAAAAATATGTATAATCTTCGTGCTGCTCATGTATTACGGAAGTATGTACTGCCAGAAAGTTTTCCATACCATATTTTATACATATACAATGAAAATATGATGATATGCGGTAGCTAATGCTGATTTTGAGTGGGGATCACCTGGTGCCTGTAATTTTCATAACCGTTGGATCCGGCGACTAGAACAGCCCATTGGGTGCCCTTACTTTCACCATGACCACCACCCGACTTCGGCACAATTTCTCGAAAGCTCCTCCGACTCTCGCTCACAGGCGCCATCATCAGTGCTGCGAGGAGAAAGAAAGGAACAAGGCTGCCATATAAGGAGGTCATCATTATCACGATGGGGAGTTTGATGAGAAATGAGATTGAAGAGGATGGCTCGGATGGAGGGACTGGGAGGGAGGTTTATATAGAGGTGGGAAAGCGGGGACTCAATGCGCAAAGATATGTCTAAAGTGTGTCTACATGAAATAATTGTTGATGGCAAATCCACCTCGTGGGAATGCGTTGACCCCATTCCATAAAACACTTGAATGATACGTCCAACGTACTACATGGATTTTCGTTGGTGTCACATCAGTCTTCACGTAGGCTCCACCCGGTGCAAAATTCTCCTCCTTCATCGCCATCTTCTCTCGCCATTCATTGGATAGTTTCTTTAATGCTTCATTTTGCTCATTTTCTGGGTATTAAACGATTACTCAATAAGTCAAAGTAGTCAATAAGTTCCTTTCCTACGTGCGTCCTTTACACGGTAATTTAAGCGCTTAGAAGTATGCGTCTACCGTGGATATTTAGGGTATCGATAAGTAAGATGCTGAAGGACGGAGAACAATGAAGAAGCACTGACGGGGCAATTTGCGTTGTTGACGAAGTCGAGGGATATAGAGCGACCTGTGGGACGATGAGATCACAAAAAGTCCATCCACAAATGGCATTTATACAAACCCGAATCTTAAAATAAAGATGAAGTACAACTTCGCTTTATATCTCAACTTTGGACCAAATTACGATTTCTTGCAGAATTGCATGCAGCAAATAGAAAGATTTCCCTAAATATTCCTAACTCATTCTCTCATCTCAATATATCATTTAGTTGATATGTATACCCTTGCCGCTTATTCCAGAGTTTGCTCTCACAGCACAACATCTTCAGATTATACATATTAATATTTGGCCCATAGACAAAAAATTTGTCTTTTGTTTGTTTATGTGGTAGGCTTATGATGTTGTGGAGGTTTACACCTTAAAATTCGCAAATATAATGCTTGATTTAATCACAAATCCATGAAGGTGCTCTTTATCTCTTAACACTAGTTTGGGATTTTTGTAAGATTACTATCAACTATTCTAAAATCATAAATTGTTAGATGAATAAACAATTTAATATATAGTTATTTTATCAAATCGACTTTTAGGTGCTTTTCTTCGGATTGGGACTAACCATTGGAATGGTTTTTGCTTGCCCACGACTCACCCTATCATCACATCATTAAAAGATTGCACTACCAAATCTTCTGGTCAGGACTTCCTTTGGAATTGCGTGGTTTCCTTTATGTGTTGGACTTTCTAATTTTTTTATATAAATGAGAAGCTTCATTTTTGTACGAGAGCAATACTCATCCAATAAAGTACTTGATGATCTCCTAAGCAATTCCTCTTATAATTTAGTTTGTGAATCTTCTATGTATTTTATATATAATACAAAATAAAAGTTTGTTTTGGGCATGTCCTGATTGAGTTTTATTTTCAGTGAAAATCATAGTACTTATCCATTTGGACCTTTTTAAATCCAACACAATTTGAAGTTTTCATACAAAACAGAGGTAGATATGTAACTTAACATATGATATTTTGTAGTTTATGAATTTTTAAATTAATTCTTGATTTTCATGAAAAAGCAAAATGATTATTTTTTTTCTTTTTAACTTTTATTTTCACCAAAACAAACGGGGGCAAAGGCAGTGAAGATCAGAATGAGATGAGTCAAGTCCACTGGACAAAAACAATTGCGGCAAAATTAATGATTGAGGGTATAAGGGGGCGATTTCATATCACACCTAAATGGCAAACCCCACTTCCGGTTGGTCAAAAAGAAGGAATTACCCTTGCGATCACGTTCGAATACTAAACCTCAGTCCAATTTGTCAGGCAGTAACGCGTTTCATCATCATTTAGATATTGACCCTGCAAAGACGTGGCCTGACATTTTCATAATAGAAAAATACCAAAAAAAGTTATAAATCTTTTGTATTTATACCGATTTAGTCCTAAACGTTTTATATTTATACTTAGTTCACCCATCCGTCTAATTTTAATCGCAAAGATCGACGTGACGTTGTACTAAAGCGCCGACATGGCATTTTTAAATAATATTTTAATTATTTTAATTATTCTCTTTTTTTTCTTTTTCTTTTATTTTCTTTTTTTCCCTTCCCTTCCTAGGCGATGGCGGTGACCTTTGTTGGCACTAAGGGCAGGAGAAGGGAAAAAAAAAAGAAAATAAAAGAAAAAAGGAAAATTATAAAAATTCAAAATATTAAAATATCATTTTAAAAATACCAGTCACTTCAATTAAAAAATTGGTTGGATGACTGAACTGACACAAATCCAAAAGGTTGAAGACTAAATTGACCAAAAAAAAAATTAATAAGAGTGAATTGGTATAATTGTAATAAGTTTATAACTTTTTTGTTTTTAGTAATTTCCTCCATTTTCATATAATATGGGAGCATCTCATGAAGTATGAGAGGTGGTCTCCTTCGCATCCTTCCCTCAGCTTTGGAAGCCCACGATTGGATTGGCTACCAGAAAGAATCAACTTCTTTAATCTCCTCGAATGCATCCGTCGGAGAATGACTTAATCAGACGAGGGTTGATAAAAAGCAAACAATATATACATATGGCTGGAATCTTTCCGGGAAACAGCGAGTGGAGGAGGAAGTTGCTTTCTCAGTATCAAGAGATGGTGCGCGAAGACATATCCTTTCGTGCTGGTACAAGAGGTAACCATCGCTTTAGTGCCCCACTAAGAGCTCATTTATCCTTAGTGGACTGGTGGGGGCAGAACGGGGGACTTGGGTCGTCCTTTTCGATTGGACCCCTTGTCTCTCTCTCTCTCTCTCTACTTTTTCTTGTTCATACTCTAGAAGCTCTGACTGGGGGATCGATTGAATATTCCCGATAGACTGCTTTTCGTATCGTGGGGTTGACTTGACCTGTCATTTCTCGAAGGCGGCCGGCCCAACACAACCTTTTCCTCCGGCACGTTATTCATGCGTCGCTGGGCTTGCACACTCTTCTTTCTTTTTTAGCAGAAGCTAACTCGCACCCTTGGGATGCTTTTTGTGAGTTAAAGGCGAGGCGAACTTATATGGAGTCCAGGTGTGATTGGCTTGGAATGTATCTTGCATTTATGTACTCCACCGCATCGAAACCAAATGACTAAAAGTTGAGCATTGATTCATATAGTTGATGATGGTAATATCGATCTCATAATAACTAGCTTTTCGCATCCGACAGGCCCTTTGTATGTTTCTGATGCTTTACGGATATCCCTCTGTACGATTCATCATCTTCCGACTCATGCATATACAAGAATTGAGTCAGTAGAGCAAAACAGAAGGAAAAGCAAACGGGTTGTGGAAGAGAAGGAAACCATCTGTTTCACTCCTCCAGCTTCTCAACTTAATGCGCCCTCCAGTTTATCACCACTTCTTACCAAAACGAGAGACGATCCAGCTTCATGCTAATGACACTTCACTATCATTGCAAAAGCAAGTGATCGAATGATATAATAAACAGAACATAATAAATTAATAATTGAAGGCCAAATTTATGTGACTCAATCGTTGTGAACTATGTCCATGGGAAGAACAGTAAAAAATTATGTTATAGATTAAATAATATAATGGAGATTATAACTATACTCGAGTCACTCGGACATTCTCAGTGTTTCTCAGCCCCTAATTGTTTTCAATAACTCACACAATACTTAACCATCACAATTTCTTGTGAAACAATTTTTCAGTTTCATGAAGGAATTATGCAAATATTCCCAGAAGATTTTAATTGACTGCAACACTTAAATTTTTATTGTGATTTCACGAAGAAAACCCACCTCCAAGCACCTAGCACCAATTGGAATTTCACTCGTATGTCGACACCCACGACGCTCCTCAATAACCGGCGCTTCATGGAAATAATCCAACTTCCATTAACAATACATAACCAACTGGATTTTCCAGTTTTAGGTCCACGACACCAACGAATAGCAGGAAAGTTAATTTCCATGTATTTCCTTTTTCTAGTTTTGCTTGGCGACAACTCTTGCACAAAATGAGAAATCCTTCTCCAACTTAGACTATGACACTACAGAGGAATCTGGATTTCCATAGCATATATATGGATGTCCACAAATAACTATTTACTATGGTTGGGCTTTGTTTATATGTTCAAACTTAAAGACATTTTAACAATCTCCATTTCAACTCAACGTTTGAGCCAATTTACAGTCTTTTTGCTAAATGTCCAAACTACACTGCTACCCTTTCATAGCTCCTCATGAGCTCAACTTCTATAACCATCTTCTAAGTCTAAGTTGCGCTTGAACTTCGCTATAACCATGGATCTCATTTAAATACCAATTCCACATGCACTTTTAACTAGTCTATAAAGATTTTCCGACACATTTTCCCTAACCATAGATAAAGTTGTATCCATATTTATTAGGAGATCGAATAAACACCTTGTTAAATTAGTTGTTATAGAAGCTGTTAGTTCTGCAAGCTCCACTTCGCTCCAAGCACCCAATGTCGATTACCATGCTATTACCTGCTAATTCAAGAGTTTTTGGTTGCAATTCCATCTCGAGTTGAACACCATCCACATCCATATAAACATTGCCACAATCCCTTTTACCTTGAAGTACAAGAGACTCGTTAAATGTAACTTTCTTTGCTAATAACATGCGAATTTAATTTTGGGCACCACAATTGATGGCCCTGCTCACACTTGCATGGCCAAGGAAAATGCTCTTTTTTACCCTTCCATCAAGCTTACTATCACTCGCTCAAACATAACATAGACAACCAAATATTTTAAAAATAAAATAAAATAAACAGTATTACCTAACCACGCCTCCTCAACCAGATCAAGAAATACTAGCATTCATGAATAATATGTGCGACCTTTCTAATAATGTACCAAGGTAACAATTCCCCCGTAGGACCTCTCAGTGAGGAAGGTGGAAGATACCGACTCATGGTGTTTTATTCAAACCCTACCCCTCTCCCAGAGAAAATCCGAACACCATCATTACCAATCCCTAATCACCAGCCTGATTTACCTCCAGAATTATACTCACAACCAAATCCACAGAGATTGGGGCAAAAACCTATTTCCTCGTTTGACAAGACCATTTAGAAGTGGATCAAGAGAACCTCTCCTTGTAAACCAATTGAGCTCAGGCTAGGAGAAGCTTATCCGCCTGTAGACCTATCAGTTGATGAACCAAAGACTTATGAACCTATTTAGGCTGAATAAACACAGCTACAGAACTTCCGGCTATACTCATATTCTCTACTGTTGAATTTCCTTTTTTGACACCTACCCTTAAGCTAACAAGAATTTAAAAGAATTTGTTCTGGCCAAAGTTTGAACATGTTTCTCAGGTGCCAAATCCTTCAGGAGTAGATGCCGCTGGAAATCCTAAAAAGATTTCTGCTGGAGAATCTGTCCTTAATTGGCAAACTGAAAATGCTTTTATACAGAACAAAGTCTTTGCCTCTCATCCAGCAGACCTTCAACAGATTGGAATAACTTTGGGCATGATGCATGAAAGGTTTGATCGTGTACATCAGAGAGTTGAGTCATCCACTAAAATAGAAGGGATGATCAAGAATCTTGAGAAAAGGCTTGCCAATCTTGAAGCTGGAAGGATTTGGAAAGCCCACCAAAAAAAAAAAAAAAAAAAAGAAAAAAAAGTAGGGAATGTGAAACGGCGAATTGTTGAGCTCAAGGAACATGGTCTTCCTCTTGCTTAGAGGCATAAACTGATCTTTTTGCCCCAAGTATGCAGCGTAGTAGAACTCTTTGAGTTGCTCTAAAAGAATATTTGTACAAATATTCATTGGTGATATCAAATTTCATAAAAAGTTAAAATGGCGCAAATTCTTTGACAGGAAATGTTGTTCCTACAAAAGAAAAAAAAAATTGGATTCGGTACTTCAAGGAAATGATAAAGTTCTTCTATGACACAAGAGCTGATCTATTGCTTAAGCTCGTATTCTTGACGTCAATTTCAAAAAAAACTTGCCAATGCTGTTGAAAGAAATTTTCAAATTAAGCAAAAAGGAACTTTAGACGCTATGCTTGGAGAAATTCGGCAAAAAGTTAATTTAACAATTGATGATCTTTGCCATGAAAGTCAGACTATCAAATCCCGTCTCCAGGTGTATATTTGATTCGATAAGGCATATCACGAGCCAAAGTTATAAATCAATATCCAAAAGGGCATGCTGATCGTGACTGCTCAAATAAAAAGCTGAAACATTACAAAAATTTCCTCCACAAATCAAAGTTTCCTTGAAAAAGGAAGAAAGAAAATATATGTTTTATTTGCAGGCAGAGGGGATATTTTGCAATAAAAAAAAGTGTGGATTTATTTGGTACTTGTAGATTTATTTGGTACAGATAATCCTCGTTTGCATCTTCCCAAAAATAAAAAATCATTCCCATAAATTTATTGATTTTCACTTTTTCTTCTGCCATCTCCATCAATTTGCTTGAACTTAGCTAAGCTTGGCTTTTGTCAATTGTTGTGAAAACAAGCGATCGAATAAAATCGAATACTAAATTTACTTAGATTTGACCAGTGTGCCTATATATACAAGGAGAGCATCAAAGAAATCCACTTAGACCAAATGATTCAATGAAAATGATAAACAAACACTTTCAGTGTTTACCGGCTCCCAATTATACTCAATAACTCACATGGTACTTAACTCTCACAATTCTCGCGAAACGTCTTTTTTCCATAAGAATTATACAAATCTTACCATAAGATTTTAAGTAGCTTCAACACTTAAATCCTAAGCGTGATTTCATGAAGAAAACCCACCACCGAGCACCCATCACCAATTGGAAGTTCACTCACAATTGTGAACATCCATGGCACTCCTCAAAAGCCAGTGCTTCACTGAAATAATCCAACTTCCATGGACAATACTAATGCCGAAGAGAGTATATAAAAGTAGGAGGTAATACAAGTGAGAACTTAAATTAATAAGTTACGCACCACCCATAAGAAATCCACCAAAGGGATAACAGCAAAAGAAATAAAAAATTCCTTGTTCTCAAGCGAAAGACTTAAACAAATTAAGAATCATCCAAGTCTTGCTTTCTCATTCATCATAGCATGCTTATATAAACAAGTGAGGAACAACCCACTATGGGAGCTGGCCATGCCCGAAGTCGTTATCTTAACCGCAAGGAGGGGGATGCCGAAGGCAGGGCTAGTGACTAGAGTGAAGTCGTAACAAGGTAGCCGTACTACCCTCCAAGCATGAGTAATTACCAAGACTCAATGGAAAGACAAAAAGACTCATAGGAAAGAAAAAACTAGTTTTACGAAAAAAAACAAATACAATTAAATAAAAACTTTGGAAATATAAATGACACTTGCTAGATCTTTAAAAAAAATAAGAAATAGATATAATTGTTTATAGATCTCTAGGTTTTACTAGTTTCAAAGTAGCTGTATTAATGGCCTTTAAGGAATGCTTCGGCATCATACGCTTTTGTTACCTGTAAACCTTTCCTTGAGTTTCATTTTTTTTTCATCTTCATGGTAGGGAGAAAAATCAGCAACATTGGACGTTGCTGAAACATCAGCTCACTGGGAAGTTCAATCTTGTAGGTGCTGTCACCAATACTTTGCAACACTTTGAATGGTCCATCAGCCCTTGGTTTTATCTTCCAGTGATGACCCCGAGCAAATCTTTCCTTCCTAGATGAAGCCAATCCAAATCTCCTTCTATATGAATTGTTGGTTATCAATGCTTGTTGGCTCTTTCTTGATAATTGTGCTTTAAGATCCTTTCTTGAGTCTGCTCATGAAGTTTCTTTAGATAGTTAGGTGTGTTCCTCAGCATCTACACCAAAATGTTAAGAGATGGGAAGTGGAGCTAAGTTCAATGGACTAATAGGATTTTTCCTAAACGAAACCTCAAAAGGACTTTTTTTGGTTGTGTTGACACTTGATTTTTAGTCGACGAGTCATTAAAAATAAAATAAAAAATAGAGATTTGAGTTTCGATCGTGACGAAGCCTCATTTATTGGCCAGAAAGTGTCATTTTTCATTTCTTTCTTTTGCATTATTGTTTTTAAGCAATTTCTAATTTTCAAAAAAACCCAAAAAGTCAAACGGTTAATTTTTTGGTTGACTTTTTGGTCAACCCAGGTAGGGGTGAGCACGGTTCCCGATTCTTAAAGGACCGGTTCCGGTTCCTGGTTCCTTTTTTTCCCGGAATTGGAACCGGAACCGATTAGGGCTCCAAAAGGAGCCCCCTCCCTCGCTTGCCCCCCTATTCAAATTTTAGACCTAGACTCACGCCGCTGAAAGCCGCTCCGAGTCTCTCCGCCAAACATCGCCGCCCTCAAGGTTGCCGCCATCGGACGTAGTTGGACGCCGGTCCACCGACGTTGCTCGCGCGAACCCTCGCCACGCTAGACGCCGCTCGCCCTCAAGGTCGCGCCGCCGGGACGCCGCTAGACGCCGCTGCCGACGCCGCCGCACGAACCCTCACCACTCGACGCTAGTCGCTGCCGTGCTTTGCCTTTGCCCATTGCCGACACCGCTTTGAGTCTCACCGCCGGACGCCACTCGCCCTCAAGGCTGCCCGCCGTCGGACATCGCTGGATGCCGCCGCCGAGGCCGCTCACCCGAACCCTCGCGCTCAACGCTAGTCTCTCTCGTGCTCGCCCGCCTGCCCGTTGCCGACGCCGCCGCCCTCGAGGCCACCACCGAACGCCGCAGCCATGCCGCCGCCGCTCGACACCCGCCGCCGCAGACTCGTTTATCGCAAAGCCCGAGGGTGCCTGTTCTGGAAACATCGCGCGATTTGCCTTCTCTTGAATTTGGCATTTGCCGGGATCAATCAAGGTACGGTCCTCATTTTGCACGCGTCGATGTTGTTCTTCTTGTTGATGATAATGGAGGCGTGCTGACTACTGAGGAAGAGTCGTCAATTGATGTTTTTTTTCAGGGAGTTCTTTATTTAGATTTATGTAGGACTTTTTCATTTTTTGGATCTTATATCGCCTTATGAAAATTGAATGTTGAGTAAACTCTATGGGTAGAAATCCTTCCTTGAGAGGAACTAAAACCACAAGCATTTGGATTTACAAAGAGGTGTGTGGAGTGCTTCAGGGCTTCTACCAATTGTTCACTCTCCCTTAGATAGGAATTCGCATTTATAGGAGATAGAGTGAGGACGGCTTATGAAGTATGGTCAACATGCCAACTTATCCCAAAGTGTGTTAACTCATTTTAAGATGTTTGATTTCTGAAGCCATGGCTGCATCATTGGTAGCTCTAGAGATAGCTTGAGCCTTTGTACAGCTGTACTTTTTTTCTAGACTGGCCCTACGCAGTATTTTAAGTACCACAAGTAAAGGTTGTATTTGGAGGTCTGCATTCTATATTTAAATGCCGAAATGTCTTCCAAGGGCAACATTCTATATTTAAATGCCGAAATCATAGCAGAACTCTAACAGAAAAATGCATTTTAGCACTATTAACCCGTTGTATAAAGAATCATATTAATATTTAGAAAGCGACGGGATAAAGTGTTGGGGGGGGTTGGGTGCGCACATTTTTTAACTTCTCCATGTACCACTTGTCAAATTGAAAGGTGATGGCATAGCCGCTTTTCCGACGTTGCCACTTATAAGGGTTTTTAGCAATTGCCTACACATTCTGTAACTTACTTCACATTCTGTTTTGAAATTTCTAATTATATTCTATTATTGTCGTGTAGTGCGAAGTTAATGTATCAAGATAACACATCAATGGAGGTGGAGGGACGTGAGGAGATGACTCCGATTACGGAATTGGAGTTTTCGCGATGAAATTGAAGAAGAGGCACCCCTACCTTGAGTGACACAAATAAGGTACCTGGTTCTCATCTTCTCCATGATAAGAAATATACATCCGAATGCTAAAATCATTACTCGAGAATTAGTGATAAGGATGGAAAAATATATCAAGTGAAGTGCATTCATTGTAAGTCTATGCTTAAGTACTGTGTTGCTAATGGTACTTCTGCAATGAGGAAGCACTTGACCACATGCAAGAGGTTTCCCCATAATGTAGATAAGAGGCAGAAATTTTTTGCACCACGTAATGTCAACATGGCTGGCAAGGTAGAAGGAGATTCTAGTACTGGTAACGTCTTATCGACATGGTTATATAATCAAGAACGCTGTAGGCACATGCTTGCTCGGTTCATCATCCTTGATGAGCAACCTTTTTCCTTAGCTGAGCATGTTGGATTTTGTGAATATGTTACTGAGTTACAACCTCTCTTCAAACATGTATCACGTTTCACAGTGGCAAAAGATTGCATGAAGTTGTTTTTATGTGAAAGAATTTCTTTGAAGAATTATTTTGGAAAAATTAATTCTAGGATCGCACTCACGACTGATACATGGAGTTCCAATCAAAATCTGAATTATTTGTGTCTCACTGCACATTTTATTGATGAAAATTGGAAGTTGCATAAAAGAATCATCAACTTTGTGGTGATGCATAGTCACAGGGGTAGGGAGATTGGGAAAATGGTGGAGAAATGCATTGAGGAGTGGGGAATAGAAAAAAAGGTGTCCACAATTACCGTGGATAATGCTAGCTCGAATGATGTTGCAATTGGCTATTTGAGAGAAAAGCTTTCGAAAGAAAGGTTGTTGATATTAGATGGTAGTGTTTTGCACATGAGGTATCCAGCTCATATTAAATTTGATTGTGAGAGATGGCTTGACTACAGTACGTGACTCCATTGCACGTATTCGAAATGTGGTTAGGTACGTAAGAAGTTCTCCCACGAGAGCCAAAGGATTTTAATCTTGCATTAAGAGAGAACGGATCACTTATAAGGGTTCGGTAGTTCTTGACGTTGCCACTAGATGGAACTCCACTTACCTCATGTTAGACACCGCCATAAAGTTCAGAAAAGCTTTCGAAAGGATGAAAGAAGACGATCCATCTTTTGTAAGTGAACTTAATCATGAAACTCCTAGTGATGATGATTGGGAAAATTGTATTATTCTTTCGGAATTTCTAAAAGTATTCTATGATGCCACCAATCAGATATCCGGGAGTTCATATGTTACTTCAAATGATTATTTTGAAGGGATAGCTCTTTTGTACAGATATTTGAAAGATACGGTCGATGCTTTGGATTCTAAGCTTCAAGCTATGGGTGTGAAAATGAAAGAAAAATTTGACAAATATTATGGAAGCTTGGATAAAGTGATTATGATGGTGTTGATTGCGGTTGTGTTAGATCCTAGAGCCAAGTTAAATTGCGTGAGTTTCTTGTATAGACAAATTTATGATGATAAATCGAAAATTAAAGAGATGCATTACAAGGTGAATGATACATTGGAGTGTTTGCATGAATTTTATGAGCAATCTTCTCTTATTTCAAGTGATCAAAATTTTGGTGGCCATAATTTGGGTACAAGTAGTAGTGGTTCCAATGCCGATACGGGTGGTAATGAAGGAATAAAGAAGTATGACGACTAAGCTTGGAAGAACATGTTTTTATACTCGAATGAACAATGGTGCGATGACAACACATCCGAGCTTGATGAGTATCTTCAAGAAAAAAATGCAAAGGATCTTGATCTTGACATTTTGATTTGGTGGAAGACTAATGGGTCAAAATATAAGATCATTTCCTTGATGGCTCGAGATATTTTGTCCATTCTTGTAACTACTGTTGCTTCAGAGTCAACTTTTAGTACATCAGGTCGTGTGCTTGATGGCTTTCGAAGTTCTTTAACTCCCAAAGTAGTGGAAGCTTTGATTTGTACTCAAGATTGGTTGAGAGCCGTTCGTGTACCACTTGATGTTGAAGAGTGCATCGAGAACGCAGAACAATTTGAGTTTGGTAAGTAATGTTTATATCTTTATATATTGTAATTATTTTTGTATATCTAATAAATGAATATTTTATTTAATCTCTTCTTCTTCTTCTTTTTCAGATATGGTTGGTCTTAATGCGGAGATTATCGTCGATAAATAGAGTTGGTGGTGTCGCATCTCGCAATGGGTCTAGCGGTTGAGAAGTCAAGCAAGGTTTTTTGTTGGTTTTGTGCTGCGTTGACTATGCAGAAGTTGATTGATGAGCAACTTTGTTTGTTGTAATCTTAATGCAGGCTCCTCTTATGTACATTGAATTTTTTAACTATGTTGTCAAAGAGTTTAGGAGCCTTTAGATGGGTAAAATGGCATGCTTCATGGAGTATTATCGATATTGATTTTTTTTTCGGTGTCTTTACTTAGGATTTTGACTAATTTTCATCCATGTCTTTGCAGGGTTTTGCTGTGCCAAAGAAATCACAGGAAAAGGTTGTAGAGTTCACACTATGGAGTAGATGAAAATTTGAGATCTTGTTGACACTTTTGGTTTTTCATCTCCTTAGTATATTTTGCTTCATCGTTTTCATTTGACTCAGCTGATAAGACATATGGCATATGGCAAATGTGACGATTTAAGCTTTAGTGCACATATATTGACAAATGTCGGCACAATAATTATAGTTGGCACCGGTATGTTTGCTAAGATGTGGGAAGTTACCGTAGAATATGCGCGTACGTTATAATTCAAATCTGAAAATGAAAAAAAAAAAAACCTGTTGGAACCCGGAACCGACCCCCGAAACTTGTGACAGAGAGTAGGTTCCAGTTTTTTGGTTCTCGACGGGTAGGTTTCAGGTTCCAAAAATGAGGAACTTGTACTGAGGGTAGGTTCCAAGTTCCGACGGAATCGAACTGGAACCTGGAACCGCTCACCCCTAAACCCAGGGTTAAAATTTGGCTTTTTACCCAAAAATATGCAATTTAACTTTAATATTGATTTGATTTTTGTGTCGAAAATTTTGTAAGATTCGATTAAGAACTTTATTTTCTAAATTTTTCCGTTTTAGGTTCTAAATCAACTCAAAATAAAATTACTTTTATTTTAGTCATAAGTAGGCATAGTTTCTACTTCAACATTTAGTTTATGGATTATTTTAAATCTGCTCGTGCATTCAATTTTGCGATTTACTGAGTCAAAATACAAATTGCTGTTTTGAGCCTTAATTGAGGAACCAAAATCGATTCTTCATGACTTGTGAACGAACGATTGTTTTTTACTCATTTTCTTAAGATAAGTCCAAATTCGAATTCGATTTTGAGAAATTCATATAAGAATATATCAATTTGAAGAATTTTATTTTTCCAAGCGTAAGAAAGTCAAGCAATTAAGCGTCAATCGACAAAATTCGAATTGACCTATTCATGGTTATAGTCTAATGTCATAAATTTAGATCCAATTTTGATATTAGGCCTAGATTCATTTTTGACATAAGCTCGAGTACTTTAATTTAAGGTCAATTTGAATGTGATAAGTGATTTTACACATGGTTAGTTCATTAGATGTGGCAATTGTAGCATTAATTGAACTTAATTTCAATCAATTTGTAATTTTATCCATTGAATTGCAAATTTGATCATTTTAGCCCTTTAGGCTCAATTCAAAGCACCCATGATTTTGACCTGTTGTCTTTCACGATAATTGTTCAATTAGGTTAACAAAAGATCCCCAGATCATATTTATAAGGTTTGATTAGCTTAATTGAATTTCAATTAGCCAATTTCGCTTAAATAGGATAAATTTCTTTTTCAATTTAGTCATTTAGGGACCAAATTGCATAACTTTTGAATCTACAAGGCTCCCAAACGAGCGAAATGGCTAGAACCTAGCCAAACTGATCAAGAACAAGTTAAAAACCGGCCAAACCAAACCGAACCAGTTTGATCGGTCACACAGCTAGACCTCCGGTGACCAATTATATGATCTTGATGTCAATTTCACTTCTACACCTTCAATTTTTTTGAAATTTTTTAGATTGGTCCTCGAAATTTATCAAATTGCAAATTAACCTCTAATTGAACATTTTGACGTAATTCTCGATTTTGGCTCGGGTTTTCGCTAATCAAACCCACTAGATTTATTGCCCGACAACTTGAGATCATGATGCAACTTTCTAAATCAAATTTTAACTGTTGAATCAAAATTTTGACCAACGGATCGAACCAATGGACGGAATGACATAATTTGAGAATAGTATATAAGCCCATTTTCCCTCTAATTTTTTTGGGGGGATCTCATTTGTATGAAAATTCTCTCTCTCTCTCTCTCTCTCTCTCTCTCTCTCTCTCTATTTTCCCGCCTAACCGCCTCTCTCTCCTTTCTTTTCTCTCTATGGCAAACCAATTCTTGACGATCTACCGCCGCCGGCCTCACGTCAACGAGCTACCGGTCGCTGATTCAGCCCCCCAGCGACCACCCCTTCTTGTTCCAGCCGTTGCAAGCCGATGATCAGCTCAACCGTGATCGGAACTTTTCTGATCAAGCCAAGCTCCTTTAGTGATACAAATCGGTCCACTTGGATCGGTTCGGTGTTGGTGTCAAGCCAACGATCCAATCGGTTCACAAGTGATCCAAGGCCTTCTAGTGTGTTTGTGTAGGTTTGATCAAAGTTTCAGCGAAAAGCTCGCTCGATTGCAATCAAAATCGACAAAAACGCATCAAAGATAATATTCTCGATTTCAAACCCCGTAAAGTGAGGCTGAATTAACCGATCAGGGCTAAGGTTCAACTTTAGGTTAATGTGCCATGTTTAGATGTTGGATTGATGGATTTGGATGTTGATTTGTTGTGATTAATTGTTCTTGAATGATCATTGATGATTGAATTTGATAAGGTCTTAATCTATATTTTTGCAGTTCTGAAATAGGCTTATTGTTTGACTAAAATGAGGCCTGAAATGGCCTTATTTTAGTTCAAATTCTTCTAGACTTTGATAATACACATAACTAGTTTCAAATCGATAGGTCGCATGCCCTGATTGAGCGATGTTTGGCCCCCGAAAAACACCTCCGAAGTTGCGGAATTCTACAGTAGTTTAGGTTTGTTTTAAGCTTTGTTTTAGTTCCGAAATCTGACTTTGCTATTTTTGTGTTACTTTCTATGTTGATTTCTAGATGAATTTTCTTTCATGAAAGTTGTTTGTGTTGTGTGGTGTACGTTCTGTATTTTTTTTTTCGAAATATTTGGACATGATTAGCTAGATCAAAACCACTCAGATTTGAGCCTAGGTTGGTTCGCTCTATGTTGATTCATGACTTTGTCATTTTTGTACTGATCTCTATATTGATTTCTAGGGGAACTTTCCTCATGAAAGTTGCTCTTAAATGTGTGGAGAACGCTCTATAATTTTATTTTATTTTTGGAAATTTTGGATGAGTTTAACTAAGTCAAAATCACCTAGATATGAGTGTAAGATGATTTGCTTTTCACTAATCCGAATTGCATTTTGATAAAATTGAGTCCATAAATGAGTTTATTTGGTCTCAAATTCTTCATGAAAGATGGAATATATGCTGTGTGTGTTTTATTGATGCATGATTTGCAAAGTGTTGATGTTGTCTAGGTGTCAATTGCATGAGTCAATGTGAAAAGGTGTTGCAATAATATAGAACTTAGATATTCATGTTTGTTTGGCCATTTTTGCCATGACTCATGTATTTTCATCTAGGTCTTAGACTTTTAACTAAAAATATTCATCATCGTGTGTTTTGTAAGTGTGATTTTTTGTATGATTTTTTGCATATCTTTAGGGGCCGAAAAAATGCTCATTATGTGGTGTTAATGCTGAAACGAAACCTTACCATATATGCACATTGTCATGTCTGCTTCAGTCATCTTAAGATCAAATCTTGCGATTATGCCTTCTTGACAATTGAACCGCATGTTACAAGGTTTGTATATATGTTTAGGTCATTTTGTTTTAGCATCATTTCGCATGTTAATCTTGAATCATCTCGTAATGTCATTAAATTGTATAACATTTTTGCATGCCGGTTTAGGGTTAGATAATGACCCAAATTGTTTGTCACATCCAGTTCTAAGTCTCATGTGATTTATTCATGCCATTTGTGCATTACTTGAAGGATTTTGAGATCTAAATGATATATACTTATGTTATGCTTTTTTTTATTGATATGCGCACTTTTAGAAATCTTGGTCTTGGAGCATCAAAATCGACCTAGTTTGGACTTAAGCCATTCTAGGAAGTCGTAAAGCACACCTAGAGGTTTCATATGTCACTAATTCTATATTGATTGCTCATCGTTAGGACCACTTTCCATTTTTTCAAAACTAGGTTAGCATTTGGACATTCGATCAAATTAGGACCCCTGCTCAAACTCTTGTTTAGACAAATTTTTGATATTTTTGTTCTAATTTTTTTATAAGGATTTTGTACTTGATCCGTCAATGAAACTTGTTTGTCATTATGTTGGCTATGTTGTATGAAAATTTGGTGATTTTTAGAATTGTTTTGATAGGACAAGTACTTTTGATAATGACTGAGTGTCTTGCTGTTCTGACAAATTTCTAATGTGTTGTCACTTGTTGTTTGATTTTTATAAAATCAGGTATATCTCATTTAGAAAATTTTTTTACATGAAACTTATTTGTTATCATGTCATGCATATTAGAAAATTTTTCCAAAACTAGATTGTCAATAAGCATTACTCAATTTTGCTGATTTGTCATTATTGATTTGAAATTTCCTGACATGACTTTGGTTGTGATTGTTTAGCTAGACCATTTTGGTTAGTTTAAGCATGAATTTAGGCCATGTCATCTTCATGAGAGTTGCTTTAAATCCTTTGATTTTCATTGTCAAATGATTTCCAATGGTTTATTTTTCCAAATCATATCTTGAAAATGCTTTGGTACATGTGATGTTTCTTAAAACAATTTGTTAAGAAATTATTTTTCAAAGCTCGATTTGACTTAAGGAAGAGTCATGGTTTGGACCATATTAAAAATGCCCGCAACACTTGTGAATGCATTTATGCGAGCCCCGATTTAGTCTTGGCAATTAAATGTATTCCATAGCCTAGATATTCCTTAATCCGAAATATTTTCAAACCTCTTTAAATCCCAATTTGATATTGTGAAAAGTTACGGTTCGAATTGTATTTAAAATGCCTGTGACGCTTGTGAGTGCATTTATGCGAGCCCCGAGTTAGCCTTGGCAATTAAATGCCTTTCATAACCTAGACATCACTTTGTCTTAAAGCATTTTGTGGATGATTTTAAAAAAGATGCGTTTGAAACTTCACATGTACCCTCATGCATACAATCACGTCATTCACTAGAGATGCTTATGTTTGTAATTGGTGCATAATCAAGGAGCACTTCACAAATCAATTGGCATAGTTGGCCAAGTTGAGAGATAAAGAACGATTTGTGGCATGATGGGATCAAAAGAAATCCAATGACAAGTGGCATCAAAACACCCAACTCTCAAAATAGAGATGAAGGACAACTTTAAACTATATCTTAAATTAGAGATGAAGTGCAACTTTGCGCTATATCTCAACTTTGGTAGGCTTACAATTTTGTGCAGGCTTACATCTTTAAATAACAATTGCAACGCTTAATTTATTCATTCATCCATGAAGATGCTCTTTATCTCTCAATACTAGAGTCTTAGGTGTTTTTT
The DNA here is from genome assembly GCA_014182365.1 of Eucalyptus tenuipes. Classification (NCBI taxonomy): domain Eukaryota; kingdom Viridiplantae; phylum Streptophyta; class Magnoliopsida; order Myrtales; family Myrtaceae; genus Eucalyptus; species Eucalyptus tenuipes. The sequence goes on from CM024546.1 coordinate 31,675,906, forward strand.
TTTGGGGACTGTGTTTCATTGAAAAGTTGTCTATGAATTACCTTTCAAAATATGGTTGGACTGATACATGAATCAACATAGGTATGAAGGGTCTTTTGTTGATTTTGAATAAGAAAGTAAATGACAAGAAATTTAAAATTATGAAAATTAGAGGTAATCATGGTCAGTCATTTAAACTATAACAAAGTAAAAATAAAGGTAAAGTCGCAAAGAATGTTGAGTTTTGTGATTGATTGTGGGTTTACAAAGAGTATATTTATAGTCCACATTTGAAAATTATAGACAATTATTGAATTTGAAAAGATAGCTTCCTAGTCCTATCTTCAAAACAAATAACTTCCTAATTCTATATGTGGTTACAAGAAGTTACAAAAATATTTCTCCACAATAAGGTATAAAAATCCTACAATAGCATAAATAACATAATCACCCAACAATTATATTTTTGTGCTGAGTAGTGTTGTTAATGACTTCCTTGGCAAGTTATTGATGCTCTTCTTGTCGATTGTTGTTTTCATCTATGACTATTTTTGTTCACCGATTTCTATTATTATTGACTAAATATGTCACTTGTTGATTATAACTCAAAATTGATCATTTTGTTGTGTCAACATATACCCATATTTTTATAGAATTGAATGATTCATCCATCGTTTGATCCTTTTAAATTTGATAATCAACCGTCATTGCATGCTCTGTCGTCATCGGCAAATTTGATTTTTTTCCTGCTGAATTGCCTCTTGAATTGTTTTCTTGAAAATAATATAATTACTTGTGTTATGACTCCATGAATGGTGCTACTTGCAATATTTCTCATTTATTATATCTTCTTTACTCAGGATAACATGGCATTGCATTAATTTTGTAGGACTTATTTTAGAAGTTAACCAAAGATTTTGTTCAACTTATTAATGTTGAACGAGTAAACTTTAGTATCTTTAAACCTAGCCATCCCTTTTTTTTTTCTTTTTGGCATGCTTATAGGATCAATAAATGTAAGGCTTATTAAGCATCATATTTTCAACATTTATTTCAATATTTTCATTTGGGTGAAATTCATACTCAGACTCAAAATGTTTCATTAAAGGCATGTTTTGTGCAAAGTTTTTAAGTCCTTAAGAAGTAACATAAATTTAGACACTCTTGTTGCCAATTGAAATAAATGGGCAAAGTCTTGGCTTTGAAATATTTTGACACTTGGAATCCTAGAATGCCAAAATTTGGCACGGGGGACACTTAAGTGCCAAAACTTAGAAAAAGTATGCTTAAATGTCAAAATTGGAGCAAACTGGATCAATCAAGCATCAATAGTGAGAAAAATTGGCCAACATGTTGATGTGGCGTTTTTCCGGTGAGACGAGTGCAAAACGATGTTGTTTTGCATGCTAATGTGATTAGACAAGTGCAAAAACGACGTTGTTTTGCTGACTTTACTAGATAATTAATATAAAAATTAATTAAATTAAATTTAAAACTAAATTATAATATAAAAAAAAAAAAAAAGATGAAGATTGCATAAGGTGAGGGCTTAGCCCCCGCTACTACCTCCCTATTGTCACCGGAAGGGTCGGCAATGGTGCGAGAAGGGTTGGCTTGGGTCACCAGCCCCTGGCCAGGGCCCGGTGACCTTGGTTGACCAGCAGCGAGGGCTTGCGAGCCTTCGCCTAGATCCGGCCTAGTGACCCTAACCGATTGGGGGCGAGAGCCGCGGCGACCCTTCCCCCACCATTGCTGGCTCTTCCCGACAACGGCGAGGAGGTGGTGGCGATGGCCGAGCCCTCGTCATTCTACAATCGAACTTTTTTTTTTTTTAATTTGGTTTTAAATTTAAATTTAAATAATATTTATATTCAAATTCAAATTCAAGGCAAAACAACATTGTTTTGGCTTTTTTTTTGGTGAGTCATCTTTCTAGCAAACCACGTAGGCGAGTAATATTAATAAAAATTTATCACAAGATTTCTGGCCATGGTTGCCCGACTTGGCACTCGGGTGTTCCAATTTTTTAAAAAAGTAGCACTAAAGTATATATTTTGGTGGTGGGTCCTGCAGTTGCTCCCCTAGGGTTTGCTTGCCAGGTTGTCGGCTTACGGGGTTCTCCCAGGTTACAAAAAAAAAAAAAAGTATATATTTTGTAACTTTTGGCATTTAAGTATACCCCGTGCCAAGTTTTAGTATCGTACTGTTTTTTTTGCCCAAATATCTCTCTCAAATTGAATTTCAATCCATCGAAAGCCAAATTCATGAAATATTTTTTTTAAGAGTAAAGGCATTTATTCTAAACCTTCTTAAACTGAGCAACAAATTGATCGATTGACTCATTATTGTATTGATAGAATTTGGCTAAATCAGTAAATCAATACTTAAAGTATCATGAAACTGAGAATAGAATTGTCATTCCATCTCTTCCCAATTACACAATGAATTAGGCGGTAAATTAATGTATTGGGTAGAAACATTTTTTGAGAAACACAGAAAAAAAAAAATCTAAGTTTTACAATTTCATTTGGTCCTGCTTCCCCACACTGGACTATAAATTAAACAATGTGTTGGATGGTCAATTTTTCATCTTGCCATTAAAAACAACAAAGTTTGACATTTTGAAACTTCTTGATAAAAAAAGGTTGATTATCGATCCATTCAGTATATGGCTTCCTATAAACAAGAATGATAACACCCCTATTTAAAATCCCAATTATTGTTGAACTTCTTCCACAAACTGTGCTGAGCTCAATTATGGAATTGGTTGGCCATCTTGGCACCCGGGCGATAATGTTGGTCTTGCTAATCTATCTATTTTTTTAATAGTTTTGAGACTTAAATAATATTCTTAATTTTCCTGAAAAAACAAAAGTTTTCTTTAGCTTTTGATTTAGCTGAAACAAACGGACCTCACAAATGTGAAAGACTTGACAAAGGTGGAGATGAGAATGAGATGAGTCAAGCCCACTAGAAGAAATTGGTTGCAGAAAAAATTGGTGGTTGTTTAGAGTATACAAGGTTGTGATTTCTCATGACATTAAATAGCAAACCCCACTTCCATTTTGTCAAAAAGAAGGAATTACCCCTTGATCACGTCCGCAAACTAAACAGTAGTGCAGTTCATTAGGCAATAACCCGTTTCATTAACTAGAAACTGCCCCACGCCTAAATTTTGTCTATCATAGTTAATCAATTATCGCATTAGAAAATTAGGAGCACAATTCTTGGGCTGTACTTTTGCTCGCAATTATAGATACTGTTGAGATCAACAACTATATATAATGATTATTGATGATCATGGAATGCAGTTGTCAATATACGATGGTGAATGATTGATGAACTTATCGGTTTGATGATAAAACCAAAATTTGGCCAGTGTTATGGTAAATTTAGCCAAGTATTGGATACAAGGAAATGGAGAAAGGAGAAAAAAGTGAAGATAACTATTGAAGAGGAAGATATCCACAGTTAAACCCGATGGCACTTATCTATTCATTTACGGATAAAGTCGATGTGCCATCGTGGGCCAGGAAATGTGGAATTGCAATTGTCATCGCTTGTCACCGCATGTAGATTATTAATTGCTTGTAAGCTATTATTTTTCGTAGATTATAAAAGACAGTGTGCAGTGATTGTAAGAGGGACCACGATAATCAAGAACAAATTCTCTATGTATTTTCAGTTTATCATTATATCTATCCAATTTCCCGTATTAGCAGTACTTTCCCTTTAAATTTATTGTTTTTCATCCTTGTTATGCAATTCAATTTATGTCCGAATCGCCACTAAACTCTTTTAACAAAAAACCGAAGATCAACCTTTTATTTTTGCCACTAAATGGGATAAATCCTGGTTTCTAGTGAAACAATATGCAATTATTGTTGCGACCTACCCTCGAGGAAAGGAATAAGTTTAGGGGCATTGCCTAAAAAATAGGCCTATAGGCCATGATTAGGCCCATACCTCACGCGACATTGGAGGATTCATAGGTGTTTTGTAGTAAAGAGTCGTCGCTAGTCTATTGAGGTCGGATAGAAACCAAGTGAGGCATGTGAGTATACCTCACTTCCTATGCAACCAGAGAATCTAGGTTTGGGGACTTGATTACATTAATTAACCAATTAATTCCCTTTCGATACATAATCTTGTTCTTTTTTTTTTAAAAAATGTTTTTGTCAAGCAACCTGGATTGATTTTATACTTATCTACTAACATGTGAGGTGATCATACGAGTGCACAATCATTAAAATAACAATTAGCAGCCAAGGAAAGCGATTAAATAAATTGCATGGGAGAGCAAAAATTTAATATCAAAGAAAAGATAAATACTAATCCTAATTAGATTAAAGGGAAGCCAAAATCAACATACCAAAATTACACAGTCAAGGGTATTTGTTTTTAAGGACAACTAAAACCTCTTGAGCAGGATTCTAAATTGAAAGACTTCCATCTTTTAGGAGAAAATAAAGTAAGAGATTAATTTTAACCTTTTTGAAGACTTTTTTTTTTAATTAATTAATTTTTTTGAATTGTTTTGGATTATTTTTTTGGAAAAATTGAATTTTTTTGAATTTTGGAAAACCTTTTGATTTTCTTTTTTTGGTGTCTTTCTAATTACTACTGAAATTTTTAGACTTTTCTGAATTTTGGAATTATCTGAGAATTTTTTAATTTTCCTTAATTTTCTATTTTTTAATTAATTTAAAAAAAAAAAACGAATTTTCAATATTTTCTGAATTTTTTTTTTTTGAATTTTTTTTATGTTCTTTGAAAGTTGTTGAATTTTCGAAAATTTTTTGATTTTGATTTTTTTAGTTTTTTAAAATATATATATTTTTCTCTTTTTGTCTTTTTCCCATTTTGTATTTTCCTGCTGCTCGATCTTCTGCTTAACGCATTCTTCGCAGAACATCCCCTCCCCTCCCCGTCTTTTCCTCCGTTTTGTCCATTTTATTTCTTTTCATTATGCCTTTTTTCATTTCTTCTTCTTTTCTTTTTATTTTGTTCTCTCTCCTCCTTGCTCCTCTCTCTTTCCCGAAGGTTGTCTTCTCCTTCCTCGCGATGCTCTTCCTCCCGAAGCCACGCCTGTAACTTTTTCCAGAACAAGGGAAACTCGACGCAACGTCTCTCCGGCCGCCGTCCATCGCTGCCACAGAAACACATCCACCCGCCGGTCGCCCATTTCAACCATCACCAACCCCCGCCGGCCACCTATTCCGGTGGCCCCTCCAAAATTTCACGACAACCCATACCGAAATGACATTTAAAAAAAAAAAAAAAGTAACCCAGTGAACAACAAGCACGAATACATAACAATAGGTAAGAGCAGCCTAACTAACGCGGTCACGAACCGCTGGCATGCCGTGAGGGATGGGTTTCCGACAGGGAGCTGGCTTAATGGGAAAGGATTGCGGCGGACGGCAGCTCTCGAGCGGACGACTGACGACGGCGAAGCTTTCCTTCGAGCTCCCTCTCTCCCTTCGGCTTGTCCTCTCCTTCACTCTTGCTCTCTCCCCCTCCCCCATCTTCTCTTTGCTTTCTTCCTTTTAAGCCCAGCCAACGACAGGCGCGCATGGCTTCTGCCACCGCCAGCCTGTCGCGGCCGCTTGATCTCCGACCTGGGATCGCGCCGTCCTCTGCCCTCGCCATCCTCTGCTCCTCTGTTTGTACTCTCCTCTTTTCTCCTTCTTTTGCAGGAGCGTGGTTGGTGTGAGGGGAGAAGATTATCTGCGCACGGGCCGGGTTGAAATAAAAGGAGATGGGCCAGCCCAAGTTCAAAAGAGAGAAAAGGAAAAGAGATAAGGTGGGCGAGCCCACGCATGAATGAAATTTTTTCTTATACCTTTTAATGAATTTTTTATGACAATTTTGGAAAAATAAAGACCATTCAATATGAGGATATGAATTCTTTCTTTCCTTTTTTTTTTTTTTTTTTTTTTTCCTTTTTCTTAACGATGTATTAGATTAAATTCACGTTTGTCTAAATGCTGGTTGTTTTCTGTCAGGCGTTTTGTCTCCGGATGAAGAATTAGGTCCATAAAGAAACAAGTTCTCACTCTCAGTATATTTCCACAATGCCGTAATCCCCTCATTCTGAACCTCTATTACTTTACTCACCAAAGGGTTTGTTTTATATATTTTCCTGTTCTTGTTTCTCAAGTGAAAGCAATGCCATTTCTTCATTGAAACAGCTAGCTCAGGGCTTCTCTTGTTTGACGTCAATCCTTTCACCCTTGAAAGTGGTCATCATCCAATCGTCTCATTTAGGCTAATGGGGTTGAAAAGGATATGGTGCAAATCCGATTACCTGTATTGCAAAGATGATTCACGACAATTTCCGAGAAAGAAAGAAGCTGACCATATCATTAGCCATTTGAAAAGATGCTGACATCCTTTCCAGCAAACTTTGAACATTTTGACAAGCCGACTGATTCACGATATACATAGAGAGCTCGCCAATGTAAATTTATTCCAATATCTTAGAAGCAGAACATATACACCGTATATGTAATGCAGAAACTGTACACAAAAGCATTAGTGGGACATTGATCATCGTTTTCACTATGCTTTTCCAGAACAAGCTTGAATAGAAGCTGCTTCAATACCGTCCTTGTCTACTCCAGCGTTGCACATGTTTGCCATGGCTCTTGTGTATTGCATTCCGTACTCGGTCAGCCGTCCACAATATTGCTCATAAGTCCTCACCTATACGTCACAATGAACAAATCCGACGTTGGAAACTATTTATGAGATAATTTAGCCGTGATTACATATGTATCATGCAGGGATCGGAGAACTAATTGATGAAGAGATCATCGAGACTCACGAATGTCTTGAGGCAGTCCCAGTCATCAACAACAGGTTGGTCCTCAGGTGGAACATCAGTCAACATGCTTGCAGCATTGGAATCACCAAACAGCTGGTTGACAATTTGGGTGATGCTGCGGTCAGCATGTGATCGGCGAGCAATTTGTTCGTCCAGTCTCTTCTGTGCTTCCGCACTCTCAGCAGACCCTTTTGGAGCTTTTTGCACCTACAACCACCCACAACAACTCAATCGACAAGGTGTTCCAATAACAAGAGACAAGACAGACTTAGCATAAAACATTAGTTACAAAGAACGATATTCCTTGGTTTATTTACCAGTGAAAAAGAATATGCAATATAATCAATGGTGATGGAGACGGACCTGACGTTGGAAAAAGACCAAATCAGCATCCCGTTGGGGAACCGCCAGGGAATTCGAAGAAGAGAGCTCGTCTAAGGGAACAGAGGAGACTTTCTTAGAGCTTTGGCCCATGTAAGTAGAGAGGAAGGCCTTGCTGAGAACGGTGTCCCCATATTGCATCACATGGGACAGATTGGTCCTCTTCTTCACCACTAAGTATTGCTCCTGCAATGTTTCCTTCCCCAAATCATGGGCATCACTGTTCTCACACGCCCACATTCGGATTGATGGAGACAGAGACCAAAGGAAACAGAGAATGAGTAGATGTACATGTACATGGGACAAAGAAATGTTGTAATGGATGATTGCCGTGTACGCTCTGCAATGTAGTGATAGAGACACATGCTTCTCTTATTATTTGCCCATCTAACTAGCATTTTTTCTTCTTCTTTTGTTTTTTCTCTTTTCCGAAGGAGAAAGTCATTTCTTGCCTTTCCATTTTATAATCAAATGTCCACGTACAGTTAAATGCCAATAATAGAGAAGTGACGTGATAATACCTGTCTTCCATCCAAGCGATGCTATAGAGATCCCCCAAACAAGTGTCATACTCGGAGGGATCGTCGTCTCCAGGGCAGTAGTAGCCATAGCTGCTCTCTTTGGCATTGGACGCTGTGGTCGCAAAGATCCCCATTTCCTTGGGGAGTAGCCCTTGTAGCATGCTCCCCGCCTCACAGGCCTCTATATATATCACCATGTTCATGTACTTCTTCGCCTTGTACATTTGCTTCAATACGTTCATCAGGTCATTCGCATATATATAGTTCCCCACAGGCATGGCCACTAGTCCTGGGCTCCCGTGGTCGGTGTAATAGAAGAAGACGTGGTCGTTCGGGCCACTGCTCAAAACCTTGCCGCTGCCCCCGCTGAGGGCTGTCTTGTTCCCGAGAAGGACTGCGTACAAGTTGGCTGCTGTGGTCTCATCCCCAGTGTAATCCTACAATATTACCCAATTGGTTAATTATAATTGAAAATGAATCACCCCAATATGCATCCTCCCATATATCGGATGTATATATTAGCTAGATAAAGAGTTTTGAACGAAGACCTTGGGAACTCCATGGTAGACATCAGGGCCGTTGGGTTTGTTGATGATGATACCCTTCGTGGGATTTTGCTCATTCTCGGCGATGTCATCGTACATGAACACGATGATGTTCTCATCTTTCAGCCCATTTGCCTTAAGGATTTGGTAGGCATGGCAAACATCAGCCTGCATAGACACACATCACACAGGTCAATCCATTCATATTTTATATATCTACGTGCTACTTATGGATTACGGAAGTACGTACAGCAAGCTAACTGTCCATACTATTTTATAAGGATATACGGTAAGAATAAAATAATATACTACCTTACCAAATAATAATAATAATATACTGTGGGTGATGATTAATTCGGGTGGTGAATCACCTGGTGACGGTAATTGTAATAACCGTTGGATCCAGCGACTAGAACAGCCCATTGAGTACCAGTACTGGCATCCGCACCCGACTGCGACACAATTTCTTGAAAGCTTCTCCGACTCTCGCTCACAGCGGCCATCACGAATGCCATGAGGAGGAAAGGAACAAGGCTGCCACATGAGGAGGTCGTCATCATCACGATGGAGAGTTGGATGGGAATGAGATTGAGGAGGATGGTGTGGATGTGTGGGATGGGAGGGAGGGGATTATATAGTGGTGGGAGTGAGGGGAGTGCATGCGCGTGGGGAGGTTGATGGCAACTCCTCATTGGAAATTTCGATGGCCCCATTCCATAAAAGACATGGAAGAAACAAACCGAAGTCTGTCTACATGGATTTTTGTCGGTACCTCACCAGTCTTCACATATGCTCCACCCATGCCAAGACAATTCTCTCCTCGTTCATCGTCATCTTCATTGTAGTCATTTTCTGGGTTTTAACGGATTACTCGATGAAGTCAACCTCTACACGGAACTTATTGAGCTTAGAAGGATGTGTCCACGGAAGGTAATTAGGGTATCGATAAAGAAGATGCCGAAGGATGGAGACTGATTAAGGAACACTTCACGAAGCAATTTGCGTAGTTGGCCAAGCCGAGGGACATAGAGCGATTTGTGGCACGATGAGATCACAAGAAATTCCATCCATGAGTGGCATCGAAAGAAATACGAGTCTTAAAAAAGAGATGAAGCACAACTTTGCACTACATCTCAACTTTGGTAGGCTTACGATGTTGTGCAGTTTTGCACCTTAAAAATTGCAAATATAATGCTCAATTTGATCACAGATCCCTGAATGCGGCTCTCTTATCTCTCAACATTAGAATCTTGGGTGCTTTTCTTTGGGCCTATGTAATCAAACCGTTGGATGGGTTTTTGCTTGCCAACGACTCACCCCATCATCATCACATCAATAAAAGATCGCACTACACTCTTCAGTCGGAACTTCCTCTTGAAATGTGTGGGACTTTTGGTTGTTTGATATAAATGAGAAACGCGTTTCTTGTACGAGGGCAATAATCATCTAAAAAAGCATGATGATCTCCCAAGCAATGCCTTTTCTGGAATCTAGTATGTGCATCTTCTAGACTTTTTTGATATGAAGGTGTAGACGTATACACATGTAATTGAATAGCGCATCTAATAAAGATAGAGGTTTTCAGTGATGGTCTACTGCATAAAAGTTCATTTCAAGCTTGTCTCAATAGGGTTATAATTTTTATTTTTACTCACGTTTGGAGTTTTCATAAGTATAGAGGTTTACACTTAAACTCAAGTGTTTCTTTTATAATTTTTGAAATGTACACAATATTCTTAATTTTTGGGGGAAAGTAGAGAGTTTTTTTTTTTTCTCTCTTCTGGCTTTGAATTTAGCTGAAACAAACGGACCCCACAAATGTGAAAGACATGACAAAGGGGAGATGAGAGTGAGCCGAGTCAAGTCCACTAGACAAAACTAGTCGGAGCAAAAATTAGTGGTTTAGAGTATACAAGGGTGTGGTTACAATGGACACTTAAATGGCAAACCCCACTTCCAGTTGGTCAGAAAAGAATGGATCACCCCTTGATCGCGTTCGAAAACTAAACCTTCAGTCCAATTCATTAGGCAATAACACGCTTCATCATTTAGACATTGAACCTGAAGAGACGTGGCCTGCGATTTTTTATAAATTATGGAAGCATTATGCAGCAATCAGAGGGTGGGGCTCCTTCACATCCTTCCGTCATCTTTAGAAGACCCCGACTGGATTCGCAACCAGAAAGAATCGACTTTTCTATTCTCCTCGAGTGCATCTCGTGGGAGAATATCTTAATCTGACGAGGGTAGTTAAGGTTTTGAAAAAAAAAAAGCAACCAATATTCATATGGGTGGGAGCATTTCGGGAAACAGCGAGTGGGAGGGAGTTGCTTCCTGGATATCAAGAAATAGCGTGTGAGACATACCCTCTCATATTGTTGCAAATGCCGATTGTGGATTTAGTGCCCCACTAAGACATCAGTATTCATAGTGGACTGGTGGGGTCGAATGAGAACTATGCTATGTTGCTTATGGAGTGATCACGTCTTAGAATTCTCATTTTCAATTGGTTCTCTCAACTTTCTCTGTATTCTTCTTTTCTATATTTATGGGGCTGAAATTATGTGATTGAATAAGGTCTTCCTCTACTTATTTCGGTTCAAGAACCCCTTTTCCTCCCTCTTCTTCAATCTTTGATCTGCGATTTTCATAATAAAAATATATATATATATATATATCTAGTCGACAATAGATGAAGATTCATTGTGCACCACATCTATGAGATTTTTTGATTTGAGACGAAGAAGTAATATCACTTGATCATTATCAAACTGATTGTAATCTTTTTCTATCCAATAGGGTGCCACTAGAGCATCTTTTACTTCCAATAAGCCTTGAACTAGATTAGAATCATTATTAATGAGTCCATAAGAGAAGTCATGTTATCTTTTTTTCATGAGGTTCATATAGAGACCAAAAATCTTTAGCGATTGATACGGCAACATGAGTATCCAATTTATGTTTCTCTCCTTTACAATGAAAGGAGTTGGAAAGATGCCCAAGTGTTTCAAGGAATTATTGGCGCTCCTAATCAATCACTAGTCGTAAGAAATTGCATTTTGTCACATGCTTTGGGTGTTGCGGGGTTGACTTGACCTGTCATTTCTAGAAGGCAGCTTGCACACTCTTCCTCTTTTTCAATAAAAGCTGGCTTGCACTTCTAGATAGAAAACAAAAGGAAAGCATAAGATGAGGTGGGTTTTACAGGTGAGGCGAGGCGAGATGAGATGGAGTCCAGGTGTGATAGGCGCGGAATGGACTTCAGAGTTTTTAATATCAACCACATCAAGCGCATCGAAAACAAATGACTAAAAATTAAGCTTTGATTGAGGTCATTGATGGCGGTGACATCGACACCTTATTAGCTATCTCTTCCCGTCTGACAATCCCATCTTGTTGCATTGTACGTTTCTGCTGCATTACAAGTATCTTAAAACAAACGAGATATGCATGTACAGGAATTGGGTATGGGAAAAACAGAAGGAAAAGCAAAAAGACGTGGAAGAGAAGGAAAAGCATATCTCACTCTCCAATTATCAAAACCACAAACAATCCAACCTTACTATAATGACGCACCACCAATATCACTTCTTCTTTTCAACAGATGACCTGTGATCAAAAATAATTTCTTCTTTTCGAGCATTTGAATGGGGTGACACTTGCTGTTATTGAGTTTAATCTCTCGAAACTAATCATCGTACATACCCCAATTTTCAATAAGGTTGCGTGCTCACTCTTCTCTGGCCCCGCAAAGGATCCACTTCCTTTTATCACTCACAAAGGTTCGACTTTGTTCTTTGTCAAACATGCTCATAGTTTACCAAAACATTCATGCAACCATATGGAGGCAAGGCAAGAGAAAGGATATCAAAATTTCTTTAATATTTGGATGCATATCAAAACGCAGCCCTTGTTTTCGGACTACACACGACTATCCTGTCTTATTCACATTAGAAAAGAAAGGGCAAAAGTGTCAAAAATGTCATAAACCTTTTGTCTTTGTGCTGATTTAGTCCTAAACCTTTTTTTAGGTGTTGATTTAGTCCCAAACATTTTTTACGTTGTGCCAATTTAGTCATTTCTGGCCAATTTTAGCCGGATTTTGCTGATTGGACATTAGCCGGCTAACGTGGCCTCATCGGAGCTAACGTGGATAACTTTTAATAATATTTTAATATTTTTGAATTTTTTTTTTTATTTCTCTTTTTTCTTTTTTTCTTTTTTCTTTTTTCTTTTTCTTTTTCTTTTTCTCTCTCTTCCTCCTTCCTCCAACCGGTCGCCGGACCTCGGTGACAGCCGGCGAGGTCAAGGTCAACCCGGGCCGGCCACCTCGCCGGTGGCCGTGAGGGCGGCCTCGCGTGGGGCGGCGAGGCTCGCCCTCATCGGATCTAGCAAGGGTCGAGCCTCGCCCATGGCTAGCGAGGGTGAGCCTTGCCAGCCCGGCACGAGGCCAACTCAGGCCGTGAGGGCGGCCTCGCGCCGAGCGGGCGAGGCTCGCCCTGTCGGATTTGGCAAGGGTCGAGCCTCACCCATGGCAGCGTTGGGCGGGCAAGCCCGGCCATGGGCAAGGCTCGACCCTCGCCGGATCCGGCGAGGACAAGCCTCGTCGCCCTACGCGAGGCCGGCCTCGCGGCCACTAGCGACGATTGGCTGGAGAAAGGAGGAGGAGAAAGAAGAAAATGAAAAAAAAAAAAGTTCAAAAATTCAAAAATATTATTAAAAGTTGTTCATAAAGAGTCGATAATAAGGCGCAAATCAAATCGCCCGGTGTCCCGGCCAAGAAAATCCGCCAAAATTGGCCAAAAATGATTAAATTAGCACAACGTAAAAATGTTTAGAGCTAAATCGGCACCATAAAAAAGGTTTATAACTAAATCGGCATAAAGATAAAAGGTTTATGACTTTTTCGACACTTTTCTCGAAAAGAAAGTAAGCCCGTCGCAGCATTTGCATTCCCGTCCATTTCTCTCCACTTTTAGAAGGAAATAGAAGGCGAGAGTACCCCGCTTCCGTTTATAACCATTTCTATGCCGTTTCCTCCCTATTTCCTCTCGCCTACTTTCGCTTCCCTCAACTCAAACATGCCGTGAGCGAGCGGGCTTCATGGTGGCAAGTCGCACATCGCATTCAAGGACGATGACCGTTCATTCAGCTTATACATGGAACAAGCCGAGTTTGACAAAAGCACAAACCAGATTCCCGATTCCTTGGTTCCAAATTTCAACAAGATTCTCATGTGCTAGGACCCATGAATTTTTTTTTTTTTTTTTGGTAAGGAAGGACCCATGAATTTCGCTTCAAGTGAAACCAACTTCGATTTCATTATCTGGTCATTTGCTTTCCCTCCGTCAATATCCCTGTCCTCTTCACCCCATCGCTTTCACAAGTCCCTGTCATGCTTCGCCAAATTGGAGGGGTCCGCCCGCTTCCATTCGGTTAGCAATTCCCATCAACATCCGTCTGGCCAATCCTTGATTGATACGGAATTCGGGTGGCTCAGCACTAAGCCTCTTGTCCAAAGCATAAGTTAAATTGATATCCACTCAGCATATGATCAGCTTATGTTAATTTACTTAACAACAGTTTCAATGCGTTCCCTCCACGCTGCCTGAAAGAACATGAGATGACTGATGAGTCTAGTAGTGTACTTAATATGGCTGATTCAAAGACGTTGTCATATGCGACAAGGATAATCACTTGGTGTACGAGACTTATCGCATCAATTCATTTTCACTAGTAATTTTTTCATATTGGAAAAGTTAAGTATTCATTTTTTAGATTATAGTAATTAGAGCTTTTATCGAAAATTACTTCTATCTTCATGTGATAGCAACTTTTTATGGATTATTTAGCTTTGACACATTAGCGTAACATGGTCGAGAGGAACTTTTCAAACGGAAAAACAAATTGAAGCACATCAGTTCTTTACAAACATTAACCTCGTCAATTAGCCATTTTTTATTTGAAAAGCAAGTGTATAACTACAGTTACTAATAATTTCAATTTAGTTATAATGAGTTTACACATCAGCTACTCCTCCACGCACTTAATTGGTAATGAGATGAGTACATAGCAATTAGCTAAGCCATTGTCGCACTGTAGTAAGTGACTGGATGATCACAAAAAAATATACATTATAAAAGAAATAACTTTTCAACCCGTGAAAAATAGGTGATTTTCCTTTTCATGTGGTCACTTACTTTTCATATAGAAATATGTTCAGATTAATCAATGGTTAAAATAAGCAACTCCTTTGATGCAATAGATTTTCAAATTGAAAAAAAAAATAAGTATTTACACATCAAGAATGAATAAACTTTAACATATGCTAAGCGACTTCCTGCTTTCTCTTACCAAAACTAAGTTTCAACATGTTAACGCTAGTAATTTGTTTAGAAAAGTTACTAATCGGTGTAGGGTGTAAAAGTTACTCAAAACCAACTTAATCAGTTGCCCGTTTTTTATTTTATTTAATCTATGATCCAATAGCACAGCACGATCCATTGAAATATTAAGAGATGCGATATAATTGACTGTGATAATACAGTGAATGGTTATGCCCATTAATCAATGGTTAAATTAATCAACTCTTTTAATGCAATAGATTTTTAAATTGAAAAAAGAGAAAAGTACATTAGAGTTCTAAAACTCTTCATATAAGTACAATTGTGTCGTCAAATTTAAAAAAAAAAAACAATCAAGTCATAAAACTTGTTAAAAAAGTTTAATATAGTTCTAAAACTTTCAAAATGTCCAATCAAATCCTAAAATTAGTCACAAAAATACAATCGAGTCCTAAAACTTTTAAAAAATATAATCAACGGAAAGACTTAGATTATATTAGATCAATTTGACAAATTTTAGGACATGATTATACTTTTTGAAAGTTTGAAAATTCAATTGCACTTTGTGATAAATTTTAGGATTTAATTACACTTTTTCAAAATTTCAAGAGTCAATTACACTTTCATAACAATTTTAGGACTTCCAATGTACTTATTTCTTGAAAAAAGCAAGTACTTATTCATCAAGAATGAATAAACTTTAATATATGCTATGCGACTTCATGTTTTCTTTTACCAAAACTAAGTTTTAACACGTTAACACTTAGTAATTTCTTTTAGAAAAGTTACTAATCGGTTTAGGGTGGACAAAGTTACTTGAAACCAACTTAATCAGTTGCCGTTTCTTTTATTCAATCAATGATCCAATGGCACAGCACGATCCACTGAAATCTAAAGGTCGAACGCTATCCACGAAAGGACTCTACATATCCAAGGCCTCGACAGAATTAAGTCTTCCCTGTGTACCTGCGTTCCATGGAAGAGGCACTAAATTATCCAAGATTTAGGAAAACCCAACTCACTAAACTTTTTTTCCTTTTAACTGCACTTTCTTTATATGTATGTACAACACCCCGGCTTTCTATGTTACAACGGCTTTCACGGGCATTTCAAAGATGAGAAGGGGCAGGGGGAACAGGCATCCTTTCGATATACAAAAATTCAGCAGCAAATTCCTCGTCATTTTTGCTCAACATATCTTTCAAGCTACACTCTACTTTCCTACCCTTTAACACCCAATATCTAGGTTTTATCTTCTTCTCCAGTGAATAGCTGAAGTACCTTGGGTAGTCCACAATCTCCTTCAGAGGCTTCTCCATTGTCTTCACTAGAAATTCCAGCTTTGGTGTGAACACCTCCTCAATACTGTAACCCAACAATGGCGAGAACCTACGCACCATGAATGCAATCTCTCGCTTTGTAAGCCCTATCTCCATCAGATAGTTTATCCTGTCCACAGCACACCACCACAACATTAATCTAGCCCAAGCATGCAACATAATCCATCTTTCCAGACAGAAAACTCGAGAGCAAGGAAAGTTGCTCATATCGCTAGGCCCCCCCTCCTAGTCCTAGAATTATGAGCCTTACTTTTAACCAACAGACATCCTTAATGCAGTTGAATAATTCATTTTTGCAGCTTCATCCTGAGGTTGCTCTTCTCAGCTCTACCTCTGCCATGCTAAGTCATCCTAGTTGTATCTGTTTCATTTGTCCTCCTTTCACCGTTTGTAGCCTCACAGTTCAAGCCAAACAGACAATAAATCACCTCGAAAGGTCTTACCTCTCATGTTTCAGTAGTTCAGCTCAGTATGCTTCTCTAGGTTTATAGGCATATTACTGAGAGCATAACCCATTTCCTATTTAATTTGTTTACAGACCAAGTGCCTTTTTTTACCAGATAATATTACTTGTGGAGCAGACCCAACTCTCTCATTTACTAAACAATAATACAGAACTTACTCAAACATCCTAGTCAATACATTAGCACCACTATTGTGAGATAACAGTCTGAACAATAAAAAGTGATCGTAAACAGCTGACTCAGACATTTAAGATAATATCGTGCAATTTTATCCACTCTCCTTATTTCGGAACAGAAAAAATACCTTTTAAGTAAAACTTTAGGTATCAGATCACCTCTTGAGTTTGTTCTGAACAGCCAAAGGATGCTCAAGAAAGAGAGCAATTCAATTAAAATATATCAGGGGAAAAAAAAAATCCTTACCGAGGGATTAAAGTGCGGTCAACATCGGACACAAGAACCTCCGGATATTTCTTTATAACCCGTGGAAGGTGATCATTGGAAATGCCCATGCTTTTAAGGAACCCAAGCTTCTTGTTTAGAGTTTTCTCTATACTAGCAGCAAAAATTTCAGGACAGCGAAGAACAATCTTCCCCACTGTCTCCCTATCAAATCCAAGATTTTCGAGTAAAGAAACCACCTGCAGAAAGCAATGCTTTTATAAATTAGCATCACTTACCAATCTACAGCAATTGAAGGATCCAGCAATTACATTGGATAATAGAGTGAGAATTGAATTTTATATTTCAAGATAACCAAGCATGCTAAGTTCTGACGGACAACATCCAAAGGCCCAGGAGAAAAAAAGGGTCTCCAGGGTCTGGACTTTGCATATCAATTATTAGCCTTGAGGGACTGAAGTAAATATAGGTAATGTTAGTGAAAAAATCACTGAGCAAAGCCTTTCTTGCTGTACTTTTCAGTGAAAGGACAAGGGAAGGAGGTGGTGAGAGAGGAAACCTATAATTGCAGCTAAGATAAAATTGATAAGGCTGACAGGTAGATGATTGTCTCATATCTCTCTATAGGACAGTTTAGCAAGCCATAGTGAGGTGCCCCAGTGGCACCCAATTACAAAGACATGCATAGTAGTTAGGTGACAGTTAAGTGGCAAAGGAACTTTAGAAACACAGCATTTGTACTTTGAAGATGCAAAAAAACCAAGTAAGCATCTGAGATGGTACACGTCAGGCTACCATCACGTCCAACGATGAAAAAGAAGCAAGCATCTACCCAATAAAAGAGAGTTCACCATCTACCTGGATAAATTCTTCGGGCTTCCGTAGTAGTAGCTGAGGACTTTTAGCAATGACCTTACCCATTTTCTTATTTCGAACAGATAGCTCACCCAATGATTCCACCATCAACTTTAGCTTGCCAGTTGAACACCCCATAATATGAGGCAAGTTTCTAATTGCACGGTGACTGCTTGGTTCTGGTACCTGTAATAAAACAGCAACACAGTTCCAAATTTGAAGCCCCAAGGTACATATTAACATTTACAAGTCTCTCAAACCAAAACCCTGGCCCATCCCAAAGATCAAAAGGCAAATTGAGAATAATAGTCTATCACTCTCTTCTTTTGTTTTCTTTCCCTTTTTTTCTTTTAAAGTTCAATTTGCCTGAACATCAGTTTGATTTGATCAATGCTTCTTAACAAATACTAAAAAAAAATTTACTAAATTAATCTACCAAATCCATCAGCATCAAAAAAAAAAAAATTGCATTTAAATTTACCTAGAAAGTTTCTTGATGGAAACCCATTTCTAATGAGGATAAAGCCCGGAGAGGGACAAAAAAAGACGCAAGTATTCCAATAATATACCTTTTCCATGTGAAAGAACGAAAGGATTGCCTCGTAATTCACCTGGATGCTCGTGGAAAGCATCCATGGATATTTCAGAAGCATTCTCCCAATATCATGTCTATCTGCCAGAATCTACAGATAAAACATGAAATGGAACAATCAAGTTACAGACATAAAGAACCCATGCTTGCTTCTTTAACACGACATTGAATGCTATTCCAAATAAACCAATTTAGCACTATTAATCAGGATACCTTCTGAAACACCAGAACCTTCTTGCTGATGTCATCAACTTTGTTGAAGATGATCGGTGGGAAGAGAAGAACAATATTCCGTACTTGTCCACAAGGAATGCCAATACTTTCAAAAAATTGTACCAGAGGCTTTAGATGGGATTCTACCGGCAATGAAAGAAGGTGTGGAAATGATTCAACCAGATATAGAAAAGAGGCATCTTTGTTGCCCAACATGTCTAGACCCCCACGTCTTGCTTCAATCTGCAAAGTACAATTATCCATGAAAGGTGTCCCTAGATATAAATGAACCGCCACTAGTCAAAAGACAACATTTATCACACCTTTCAATAAAAGCAAGATAGTCCACCATACCTTTTCGAAGAAAGATAAGGTTAGCTGCACATCTTCATCCACAGGAATTGATAAGTGCATCATCATTTGACGAGCATTTTTCCCAAGCAAGACTTGTACATCACTGCTAGAAAATAAGATTTCCTTCAACACTTTAACCTATAAGCCAGAAACAAAATAAGCCACGACACCGCATTGGCATGAAAAAAATGGATGAGAGAAGTATGCAAAGACAATTTATATATTCTCCAAAATGTTCCGCAAAAAACCAACTCCTAGAGCATAACGGAGTTGTCTCTAAAACAAACTTACACATAATTTTCCAGGAAAATGTCATATTCAGAAGCAAGCTGTCAAGTAAATACCAGGGCAGAAATATGCAAAGGATCGAGACAGCGACAATTAAACAGGGTAGTACTTTTTTTTTTTTTTTGGTGCCAGTAAGTACTATGTGGAGACTGATGAACAATCCTTTCTAAGTACAATGATTCGAGCTATTGTCAAGAGAATGTCCCCCAGCTTTTCAATTCAAGAACATATGCCTGATGGGAAGGGCGAATAGCGTCGAGCTTCGAAGCGCAATGTTTACAGGTATAGTATTGCGGAGAATACTGATTGTAACCTCATATTTATGAAAGCATGGAAGTGTGTAGAGCAAGCAAAGTTATTGGAATCCCGGCTTGCTCTCAGTTAGCCAAGGATTCTGTCACCATAGAGAGACGATGTGGAACGAGACAGCTCAATTCAGACATGAAGAATGTAAAGGAGGAGGAGGAATTGCCGATTCTCGCCATTCCAAAAGGGTTTGCTCGGTATGTAATTATATAGTAATTATAAACAACGAGTGAAAGAGAGAATGAAGGAGAAATGCGAGTAGCGGACCTTGCGAAGGAGGGAGGGGAGGGAGTTGGAGGAGACGGAGCGAGCGACGGAGAGGGCAGAGGAGAGGGGGAGGCCGATGCTCTCGAGGAAAGCGACCTTGCCCCGGTCACCTCTTTGCTTGGCCAAGAACACCACCTTCTCCTGAAAACCGGCGACGGCGGAGGCGGAGGAGACGAGGAGGGGCGTGGACTTCCAGGAAGAATCCCAGAGGGAGAGCTCGTCCAGCTCCCGCACCCCGTCAATCAAGGAGCGGACGTAATCCGGGGCATTGGAAGCGACCCTCGAGGCGTCGTCCGAGGAGAGACCGAATTCGAGATGGAGGAGGCGGGACAAGGCGTCCCGCGCGGAGGAAGCGCAGTCTTCTTCTTCTTCTTTTTCTCCTTCTTCATCTTCTGCATCTTGTTCAGGGGAGGGCACATCGCCCGGGCTCGCGAGGAGGGGAGGGAGCTTGGGAGCACGATTCTGGGTGGTGAGGGGAGACGGAGGAGGCAACGGAAGCGTCTGGTGCTCCGGTGGGCAGAGGAGAGCGGGATGGCGGCGTCCGAGACTGGAGGAGGAGGAGGAGGAGGAGGAGGTTGGAGTCTCCAAAGTGCAGGTGGGAGGGAGGAGAGCTTGAGGGACATGGACATGGACATGGACATGGAGTTGGGGATGTTCGATGCAGACCGCTCGCTCCCGCATCGGCCCCGCCCCCACCCTTAAACCCTAAACCGCGACCGACGCAGAGAATCCTGAGCGTTTTGAGGATTGAGATAAACCGTCGCTAAAATCCCAAATGACGTCGTCGACGGTTTGTTGTGGGGCATTTTGGGAGTTTTTGACTCTCTCAAATTCTCTACACCGCAATCCGATTAAATCCTGTCTTTATGAATTTGTTGTAACCCTCTGGCTTTGTCGAGCATCGATTTAACGAGAAAATCAAGATGAAGGCGACTACAATGAAATTTTGAAGAGTTGCGAAGGCACATAAAATTGTTTTTAAGAATTTCTCTCCCTCCCTCTCCCGTCCGTCGTCCACATGCTTTGAGGTCCGAGTCCACCTTCTTTACCCATGTGAATTTTGGGTTTGCATGAATTAATGAATAGGAAAGGGATCACAACATAATTCCAATGCCCAATCCCTCGTAGGCTTGTCCCATATGTTTGGATCCATAGGCGAATCGTGGAATAGTGGTAGGAATTGGCATTCCACCACTTGGGCCATTCCTAAAGTGGGTTACGGCCATTTGGGCTGACGAAGTGCAATCGGCTCATTAAGAGATAGTGACTTTAGCAAATTGGTAAATGTTTGCAATAATCGGTAATGTTGAAACAATTGACGCTAGCAAGTAATTTCAATTAAGAGTTGGCAATTTTCTATAAAAGATAGTAACAACAAATTAATAAGCTACATGCATAAATGTTAAATTAGTGAAATGGTTTTTCAAACAATACAATAACCGTTGGTACTTTCGCAATATTGTTGGTAATTTGACAATGTACTATTGACTAAACAAGGTAACAGTATATCAATTGGTTTTGATAATTATCGACGCATTTCACATTTTACCATTAAAGAACAATATTCATAATTTTGCTCGTGGAATCTTGAAAAGTTGCATTTACTTGGGTTATCATGAGTATAATCACACCAATATCTTCTGAGTCTGAGTCACGAGGATAAGTACCAAGCCACATGAACGCACACAAACTTATACAAATGCAAAGGCGTGTGAACAAAATTCTCTTTTGAAAACTGTATTAATTTACTAAACAATTAGTAGTTATGATAGATTATAAATTTTAATATTCACCCCTACGAACTAAAAGAACGTTATGCGGATAATTTTATTAGCAATATATGGATTTGTAAATGCCACCTTTAGGTAGTTGCGTTCGCCCATCGGACTTGAGACCTTAATAAACTGTCATATTCTCTTCTGCATCAAGTTTTATCAAACGGGGACTGCCTTTTGACTGTCTCGCAACGTCTCGTGATCAGTGTGGTGCTCGTGCTCTTAAGTAACTTCTCTGTCATAGCGCTGTCAATTCACGTTTAGTAACTTCAAGCCGTCCATGCAATTTACACACCTACTTTTTTGGAGACACTTTGTTCAAACTCCAAACCTGTCCCAAAATGCTATGCCTAGCTCCAGTTGCTGTGACGCTGCTGGCTCTTCGCATTCGCCCTGCATCTCGCCAGCCTTATCCCCTCACCATCAAAATCAAAATGTCGAAACTCGGTCCTTCTGATTCTTGAATCATCTCTTCCCTGTATGGTAATCTTCTGCAGTGACGTGTCTTCTTCCGATGTGATTTCTGGTATATATACATAAGCTTCTTTCCCGATGAATGCCGAGCCCTCATAGCATTCCTGCTATCTTTGAGTTCTATACTTTTTCCACTAGGAAAGTGACTGGCAGAGACTACTCTTTGAATACAAAGTCATTTGATGGGCAGACATATACATAAAAACAAATCCAAAAGTTGAGTTGAAGTACAATAATCTCTCCTCTCTGCTGCGTAAGGACGAACAATCAATAGTCGAAGTCATCCATACGACGAGAAGCACCTGGACTCTCCCCTCTCTTGTTCATGCTAGAGCGCTGAACTAATCGCACTAATGCCTCCACCACTTCTGACATGGGAGGTCGGAATTCGGGCTCCGACTAAAACAAAATGCGTACAGTTAGAGGTCTCTTCACCAGAAACGAAAGAGAGAAACAATGTGAAATATCCTAGTCAGTCTTCAACACTCACACTGCTAAAAAGCAAGAAGAAACTTAATGGCAAGTTAAATTCCACGCGAGACACAGAACCAGGCATGTTCCGCGAGTCTAAATTCATATATGCCATATTACTTCTCTTGTACTCATAATATGACCTATCTATAAGTTCTAGTTGGTAGTTTCTGTTCCCTCATCATGGGTCTGAATGCAGACAGAGGAGTATTACCTGAACACAGAGAGCAATAATATCGGCAAATCTGGAGACGGACTTGGGAGGATACAGTCCACGCAGTGCTGGATCCACCATTCTGCCTAAAGCATCGATGTCATGAAGCTGTGGAGTAGCCCATCGCACTAGACATTGTTCTGACCTTGGTTTCGAACTAATACATGGATAGTAGAGCAATCAGACTGGATGGATTTAATATACTGCCTTCACCATTTCAAATCTCTTTTAACACTTACAAGAGCTACTGAAGTTACCTGTCAAGAGGCATTCGGCCAGTCAGCAACTCCAACATGACAACTCCAAAACTGTAAACATCACTCTTCAGAGTATAAGCTGAGGGCTTTGTACATTCTGGGGCATTGTATCCGACACCAAGATTTTGACTTGTCCGCTGGAAAAGGAATAAATTGCTGTTAAAGCTCAAGAAGCAACCAGAGGAAGACTGAGGGACAGAGATGGTAGCTATTGTCAGGTGCTTGACAAAAGTTATTAGTGTCACGGCCCCATAGTGAAAGTGATGTATATGATCACAAAGTTATAAGAGGTGATGCGAACAAGTTCACATGTCCAATGTAAAGAGAGAGAGGAAGTTGCTTCGATACGTAACCTGATGAAAGGAAGCCAGTCCACAATCGGTGAGTCGTGGATTAAGTTCAATGTCCAGCAAAATATTAGATGATTTTATGTTCTTGTGCACTACAGAGGGAGAACAAACCTCATGGAGGTACCTGCATGAGAATAGTAAGAGATTTTAAAAGGGGACTTTAACTAGAAACAAATTCAGCCACTTCGTCAACTGTGACAGTAAAGGAACCAGAAATGTTAAAAAATAATAGCTATAAAAGAATGAAAATAGCTTGACCCTGCTAATCGCAAGCAGATGATATTGTTCGTATAGAACTTACTCTACAGCTCGCGCTGTGCCTAAAGCAATTCTGACTCTAGTATTCCATGTCAATGGTTTGCTGTAATCATCTGACAAGTGTAAAAACTCATGAAGGGAGCCATTCCTAAAATACTCATAGATCAGCATGTTATGCCGCTGCTCAGAACAATAACCAACAAGTTCTGCAATGTTTGGATGGTGAAGCATCGAGATTTTTGCAACGATTTCTGAAAATTCATCAGTCCTCCTGCCTTGGAAAAGGGAAGAATCAATCTTTTTAACAGCCAAAACCTGACAAAGAAAACAAGTGTTATGATTAGAATTGAAATAGATCATTTATATCTCCCAAGTGACAGTTCTTCCTACACAAGAATATTATATGGCATGCTAAATTTCCAAGATACAAGAGAACTTTACTCCTTTTGAAAGAGTAGATGTAATGAAAATGGAGCGGAATGTGGCATAAAGAATGAAAACTGTGTAGAAATGGAGGAATAATATTTCTCAGCTGAAAGTATGGATGACAACATCAGTTGAGGCAATGTCCTCTCACATGAAGCTACTAAGAGCTTTCATCTGCAACAACGGGCACGTGAGCAAACAGCTGAATGATGTCACCCGGCATGTAAAGATTTTCCTATAGGTTTTCCGATTTCAGGATTTGTTATGGTGGTTGAATCAATATTTAGGACATGACCTTATTATCCGAGGACGTGTGTCCTCACATGACAAAAGATGACCATCAACATAACCTGGACAGCTTCTGCGCATCCACGTCACACTCTCAGAAGGTCCCAGAATGTAAATCTAATACATGCCATGTTTGTTTTGTCAATCATCTTGAGAGACCAGTAATGCTACTGCTGGGCATCAAATGTTTTTTCCAAAAGATAATTGGAAGAAGTTACTAGATTTGGGTGGTGTGGGCATGACTGAGTGTCCTTTGGATTTTGTTCCCATCAGCAACTCCCATCCAAAGGAGGCAGCTCAAACAATAAGCACAAGTATGATGGCCTACTCCTACTGAAGCAGAATGTCGCAGGCTCACGTGACAATGCTGCTAAACTCATCCTTTTGAGGTTTAGCCTCCATCCTAAAGACTCAAGATGAAAAACAAAACTTGAAGAAAAGGCATAGCATTATGCTAAGTGAAGAACTTGCTAAGAATTCCCTATTCGGAAGAGCTCTTGCAACCTTCATTCAGGAATGAATATGAGCTTACTTAAGACAATCTTTCATGTGGATAGACACCAGTAATAGCTATTCGATTCTGGCACGAGTCATTCTAACGTTTACCAGATGACTTATAAAGTAACAGCTGGATAGGCGAGACACTTTAATCAGATAATGAGATGAAAAGTAAATGACTTTCCGCTTCATATCCTATTTTAATTGCACTAAAAGCACAACCAAGCTAGGTTGTTAGTGCAATTGCTGTGTGCTATTTAGATGCTAAACACCTAAACTTACTGAGAGCCCAAGTAATCTATTCTGTTGTGCAGTAAAGAAACAGATATTTTAGGTTCTATGATTCTTGGGAAACTTGTGCAGATACCCCCAAGACATAGAAGTCGTTTGATCCTAACAATTCACAACGAAGATATGTAAGTCATGCAAGAAAAGAATGATTGGGTTACAAAGAAGAAAAATATAGCATATTATACCTTCCCATCTGCATACTTAGCCCTATAAACACGTCCAATGGATCCCTCACCAATAAGTCTGCCTGTTGCAAAATTACCAGTTGCACTCTGCAAATCGGCCAAATTATAGGCCATAGCGCGAAATGAAGTGCTTCTTCTTGCATTCAAACGGTTTGCAAATTCATTATCCTTGAGGGACTCCATGCGGTTATGAAGCGGAGAACGAAATCCAATTGAAGGTGATTTCTCCAAAGCCTTTACATCAATGGAAGCCGATGATTCCACTGACTTACGATCCATATCCAACACTGATTGAGAAACAAAGAAAGAATAGATCAGATGCATGAAATGAAGCTTGAAGCCCAAAATATCCTCCAGAAAGGAAATTTTGAGGAAGCCAGTGCAAAATAAGGCCATGGCTACAGCAAACTTGCGGACCTAATAATTAGAGGAAGCAGCAATCCACATGAAAAATCCCCTGAAACTAAGTTGTAGATGTTATTCATTTATTTCATTTTATTTATTTGAGTTTCTTGGGTTGGAGGATTGGTTTTGTGAAGAATCATAAAGCTTTGGAAGTTTGAAGGACCTCTACTGATTGAAGGCAGAGTAAGGGCGGATCAACTGGGTGCTCAACTTCTCTTAGAGTATGTTGGGAAGTAGACTGTTTGCTCTTTTGTTTATGTTATCGGTTCCAAGTCACCCATATGTCGAGAAATATACTTGAGTTTGGGAAGGGAAACAACCCCAATAGACCCTTACATGAAATTTACGTTGGTGTGTCAAGAAAATTCATAATAGTTGGCATTCAGTTGTCAGTTTAGAGTAGAATTTTTAGAGAGGAGCAATACAATCAGGCGTTTCTGATTTTACTTATTGGTAAGGTCAACATTTGCAATCTCCCTATAACAATTGATTTAGCAACACCAATTTCAGTACATCTATGAATGCAAAACCAAATAAATGGCCTGGCCAATCTTCATTTTAGAACCACATGAGTTACTCTCTTGTGCTCCAAAGATGGAAAACAAAAGAAGAAAAGGCTACCTCTAAAACTTTTACGCGTTTCAGCACGCAGATCATGGGACAGTTCTCGTGACGAGAGGGGGGTAAATGCTCTGCGTTGGCTAGCCCTCTCTTCATCGAGGAAATGTGAAGATGGTGAAGAAGATCTCTTGGAAAATAGAGCAATTAAAACTGCCAGCACCACTAACACACCCATAATAATTCCAGCTATAGCTAGGCCATTCACACCAGACTTGCCATCACCTTCTTTTGAGCTTTTCTTAGCACGAGAAGCACCTGGAGGTGACGGAGGAGCTGGGCCAGAGGACCAAGAATTTCCTTCAGTCCTTCACAAAAAGAAAAATCTGGTCAAGAAGACAACTCGTCACTATCTTCAGCCAAACACACAGAAACTTACTCAATGTTATCGATATCCTTCAATGCATCTGGGACCCAGCCAGTGAATTGGTTATTCGCAACATTCCTGATCATTTATCAAGAATATCCTGTCAGGCTCCAGATTTCCATCAACTTCAACAGGAACTTGGCACAATACATGAAGTAGAGAGTGGTGTGTACAACAATTGATATCGACTACTCCCTTGAGAAACTCAAAATCGCCGCGTCTAAAATTAATGTATACAAATAGAAGCACTGATATATATTTCAAAATGTGCAACAGATGATCACATGCCTGAAAGGAGTGTACAGGCACACAAAACACAAAGTATGATCATAATCCTCCAATAAGGTCTACATTATAAGAAAGCAATCTGTCAACTCTACAACCTGAATGCTAGCAATCATCAGATTTAACAAAAGGTCAGCTTAACTGCTTACAGATCATTGAGGGGAAGGTCTGTAAGGACATTTATAGGACCTGTGAACTGATTGTTTTGCAAATGCCTGTATGAAAAGCCATAGTTAGAAACATGAGATTTGAAGATCATTAAGTAAATGGGTTGGCAACTCACAATTTTGTAAGACTTGACAGTGATCCAAAACTCTGAGGCAGATTCCCTGACAATGAGTTGTAAGATAGATCCCTGATTCATTTCATGAATAAGCCACCCATTGAATACTCATCTTTAAGCAACATGATGGGTAAAACAGTAAACACATATCACCCTCCTCATTGTCAGGCCACCACATATTCCTTATACCATATTCATTTACTTATCCTTGGATCAGTTTATCTCTCAAAGGGACCAAGAGGTTGCTTATATGGAACATCCACTGAAAGATCTAGCAATAAAAAGTACTGCAAATTCCTTTATCTGTCTATCTCTCACTAAAGCCATACAAATCTTATTTGTGGAAGCAAACTCTGGCCTTTCTCTTTTGCTCTCTCCGGTAGCCGAGAATGGAGAGGAAACTTATGATATACTCTCTTGTTTCTAAGACTTGCTAATTACACAGAGGATTCTGATGATGACATTAATTTAATTATCGAATTATGTAAACGCCCATATAATTCAGGAAAACAAAATTACCTTCATCAGAGTGCTCACCTTGTTGACATTCAAAGGTTGATGTTGTGACAATGTCATATTTGCCACAGTTCTTAATCATAATTAGTTAACCAAAACTTAAAGCATTGAAAAACATAGGTTCTTGCTACATTATGGAGATATCACACTTAAGATATACTAAGTTTACATTTAGGACAAGCAAAAGTTAACATTACATGACCTGATGAGGCAGATGGAAATTGTAGATTTCTTGTTCTACAAATTTTATCACATGAATACATTATGAGAGCAGGTAAGAGTTAGGAACTTAATTACAAATATACTTCCTCCAAGTTATTGGACTTACAGAGTGGTGAGCTTGGGGAGTTTTCCAAACATATCGCTTAACTGTCCGTTGAGCTGATTGTGGCCCAGATTTCTGCAAACAATTACAAGATTACTGAAAAAGGTCGGGACAAACAAGAAGCTTCTTCCTTTAATCGAAATGAAAATTCTTACAGGTACTTGAGATCAGTCATCTGAGAAATCGAATAAGGAACATTTCCAGTGAATGCATTGGATGAAAGGTCACTGCATAAAGAATCTGATATCAATCAACTGAATTTTGTTCATTGGCCAATGCCATATCGATGATACCAAGGATTATCATAAAAACCAGACCTAAGTCAGAAATCCTTTTAGGCCTGGAGAATTTGGTCAAAACAATACGAAATACCACGTAAAGCATGTTACGACCTAGGTAGTTTCGGAAGAAGAGTAATAAACTGCATTTTTTTAACTTCAAAAATCATAGGCATTCATGTGGAAAGCTGCTTTAACACAAATGCATGCTGCTATTGCCACAAATGGCATTGGAGGCTTCTAGGAGTTCAATCGAGGTTGACAATGCCTTCATTTTATTGGGAAGACAGAGTAGAAATGGAAAAGAACAAATCCAGATATAGTGAAAGAGATGAGAAGAAACTAATGAATAGGGAGGTTGAATATTATTGTTCTGCAGATCCAGCTAGAAGGATGAAGATGCAGCTGTTATTCAAAGATGTTTGAACACGTACTTACATGTGAAGTGCATTTGGAGGAAGTTGATACGGTATGTCACCACGGAGGTTGTTCTCGCTCAAATCACTATACTATGACAAAGAAAGTCACTGTTGTCAGATGACAATCAGTCAAAGCGAAAGACAGCATAGAGATAAATGCATTCATTGTCAATATGTTGGCCTCACAAGTAGGTCACAGATTTCAAGCTTGATAGCTGGTAGCCGATTGATCCAGTGAGGCCTAGATCTGACAATTTTCTGCAAGAAATTCAATGAAAAATGAGCAGCTTTCAGAAACATAGAGAAACTTATGCGAGCATGAAGCAACATCATTAGAGTTCTATGGGTGCAATCAAGCAGACATAACCACATAGAATACTTACATTTCAGTCACTGATGATCCAGAGCATTTGATTCCTTTCCATGATTCGCCACAAGGGTCACCCCCACTCGATTTCCAACCAGTCAATGCTGAAGGAGAATTTAGGCTGCTATACATCACATTAAGGGCAGAGACTGCAATTTACATCTAAATATATATTAGAATCTTGAGAGTTCCTAGTTCTTGGGCATCGAACATCTTATTAGGACCATATACCATTGTCAAGCAATTACATATATATCGATGCCATGCTGAACAGAAAGAGTCTTGTAATGACATATGTGGATATGGGCTAAAAATGACAAGACAAAGCCGCCAGGAAGAATAGCCTAAGAGATGGAGCAGGGAAGGGTACACAAGTATACATACCATCAGGAGAATCTGTCTTGGAATGAACTGAGGGGATCAGAGTCCCGATACAAGTGACTAAGAGGGCAAGCACGCCAAAATGATACATATCTCCTTGAAGAATTCTTTCTGAACCAAAACAATCAGGAAAGCTCAGAAAGAGACAGAAGAAAGCAATGGAGGCTGAGGATTGCTCAAAAAGCAGAGACAGAAATGGCACCGTCTAATTTCATAAGATGCTCATTTCATTCCATCTTCCATGCATTTTGCATTTACGTTCTCCCTTTCTGATTTTGGGTGTTCTTTCATTATTCTTCCTTTCTCCTGGGCAGGAAGAAGATGAGTGCTCCCTTTTCTTTTTCTTGTATTTTTCTTTTGCGCAGAAGACCCTGGAACTAATTTTTGTCTATAATTAGATGAGGAATGGTTGCAAAGCACCCCTAAATTTGGAAATATGGAGAAGGAGAAAGTAGAGAGTCAAGGCAAGGGTCAGTTAGCGAAAGCCTAGGAGAGCCAGAGCCTTTTAACTGGTTCACTTTTCTGGAGAATCGCCATTAAGAATGATATGGTGAGTCAACGGAACAGAGACCATCATTATTCATTACCAACAATAGAATCACTTGCGATGATGCCACGTCATTTTCACTTTGCGTCAATGATATTCTAGTTATAATGCGGGCATTTCCACCTTCTGTAGATCCGTAGGCTCATAACAAACAACCATTGCTACCCTCCAAATTATCCTCCACACTATATATCATCAGCGCAATAAAAATGTCCCATCACCTTATTAATATTCATTACCAAATGGTTGCTAAGGTGCATGTACGAGGGATGTTAAATAAGTTTCCTATTAAAATTTGATGTGGTGTAAAGTAATAGGTATATTCTAGTTGACTGATAATTTATTGTTTGCGTTTCTTACTAAAAGTTAGTCCAATTAGACATTGTGAACAGGTTTAAACCAGTGCTTCTCACATATCCCTCCCCTAAAACGAGACATTGAGTCTTTGCTACGCATTTTAATGTATAAACATTAATAGACAATAATAGAATTGTTTTTTCCCTTAAAATTCATTAGTCACGTAAATAAGTTATAGTTATCATCACATGCAACATGTGCAAAATCACCAACTATTCACAAGTCAAAATTTTTATTTCTTCATGAAAATTTATATGTCACATTGAAAGTATATTACCGATGAAAGGTTGATATTTACTTTCCAACCAGCACCATGCAATGACAAATGAAATTGAACAATCCAAAAGTAATAGAACCTTAATAAATTATTGAAAGCACAATTGAATAATTGTAGCTCGTATGATTTTAAGAACAAGTAATGGTAGTATTCATATTTATGTCTCCAATGTAATGTTAAGATTTGATCTTTGATATGAACCTACAATCATGTTTTACAGCAGAGAAGGCACAAAACAAATTTTGTCCTTTAAAAGATGACCAGGTCACCTTTCAAGGAGTTTGAGTTCCTTCTTAATTGCTCCTTGCGGACCATTGACAGCATTCGAATACCCAAATGTACAGTGACTTAGAATTTTTCAAAAAAGTGTTAGGTACTTGTCTCAATCAAAGTGCCACTTGTCAACTCAGAATCAATTTTTATTGATAAAGGAAACTTTTATTTTTAATCACTAAACTACAATTTAAATGCTTACTCAAAAATGGAAATTTTCATATTGTCTATTCCTTTTGCACATATCCCCTTCCAACTTATTACATACCTATTAAATTTTACTCAATTAATATAGATGTTCATTGAATCCTTCGATATTTAAAGTCCACTCTATGAAAAGGGATTCCTTTATTTCCCCATCATGACTTGAAAGTTGAATCCTATACAAATGTTGATTGAGCTAGATATCTTGACTGAAAGTCTATTTCTAGATATTTACTTTCTTAAGAGGGTATCTTATGAATTGGCACAGCAAAAAGCAGAATGAGGTTGCTCGATCTACTGCTAAAGTAGGGCTTCGTACGATGTTGCAGGGAATTTGTGACCTGTTATGGCTTAAAGGATTATTTGAAGATTTTGGTGTATCTATTCCTATTCCTATGATGCTATATTGTGATAATGAGAATGCTATTAATATTGCTCATAATCCAAGATAACATGCTTGTACAAAACATTTAGAAATTGGCACACTTTATCAAGGAGAAGTTGGAGAATTATTTAATTTGTATGTCTTTTATTTAGTTTGGTTATCAATTTGTTAGTGTGTTTATTAAAAGATTGGGGGATAAATTGTTTTATCCTGTTTTAATGAAGTTTGTCATGTGTGATATCTATACTCCAACTTAAATAGAAGTGTTAAAAATTTTTGGCCAATGAGGACATACATGTCCATTTTCTTATTATTTTATGTATGGTGGCAATAAAGTTGATATTATAATTTTCGCCTATTGATTTTATTATAATAAATAGTTTGGGGTCATATTAAGCATTTAGTTCAATTTTTTTCTCTTAACAAAACCCTCATTCTTGGTAAAAAGAAATCAACACCACCACACCACCACCGCCACCGTCCTAACCCTACACTTCAACACCACCACCACAAGAGAAGACTCGGCCACCGCCATCGCAGCCAAACTGAACCGCCAACATGAACACAACCACCACCAGAGACCCTAGCCACCTCCGAGCAGAACTCAGCTCTCTCTCTCTCTCTCTCTACAATGTGTCTCCAAGGGCAGGAAGTCATCGAAGTTGCATAACGAAAATATGAACGCAAAGACATAAGGGAAGTATGACCAAAAAGGGAAAAAAAAACACAAGGGAAGGACGTTTTTCAGTTTCTTTGTAAACTGCTGCTTTTTTATTGAACTTCCTGCAAGTACAAGGCACTTAACTGAACATTGAGAAATCGGGCCAGAATGTCAAGGTAATTTACAGAAAAAGAACAGGACAACCGCTGATGACTGGAAAACAAAGCTGAGAAAGCACATTACACAAACATGCAAGATTCCTAAAACTAGGCAAAACACTTTGTTTGGACACTCACCCAATCTATTCCAAAGACATTAGACGCAGCCTCCCTTCTCTTCAAAGTAATCAAGAAGTAGATATATTCAAGTCACACTTTGTCACGTTTACATACCATACAGCAATATGACACCTTAACTGGTTTGAGCAGAAGAAATAGACACTGGCATAGAATCTTGAAAGTCGACTCTGGTGCCAGTGGTGCTATCATGTGCAGGACTAGCCATATCAGCTATTGTATCATCTTTATTATCCTCATCCACGCGCATGACCTGGCCAAAACTCTTAGACATTTTATCGATGAAGTCACTGGGTAACATTACTTGATTCCTCTGCTCATTTTTGCCAGTTACCCCGACAACAGGAGGACTGGCTTGTTGTCGGGCCTTTCCTTCTTGAATAACTTTCTCACGTTCTTCGTAGAATTCAAAATCATCCAGAATAGATGTATCTGTCTCATAATTCTTGAAGATATTCAACATCTCAATACCTTGTTCCAATTTCACCTAAACAATTTCAAAATAGAGAACCATTAACTCGAAGACAAAAACAACAACTAAGCTTTATTCCATCAAGTGGGGTCGCCCTAACTTCAATGAGGCAAAACTTAACAATAAACCAATGAGATAAAACCACTAGTAACAAAACCATTGAAGGATATTCCATTCTCTACAGGATCCAAAGAATTTCTCTTAGAATAAATGCTATTAAAAAAATGAAGCGATGTCTTTCTGAAAGGTTACTGCCGTGGAGCAACACGTGAATGGAGACCCAGCATATAAAGTACAGTCATTCCACATTTTTTGAGGATTAATAGTATCCCTGATTAACGTACCTCCTGGGTGTCTCGGCTGTTTGTTACAGGCTTATTGTCATTATTTTCCAAAACAATGTGACGAAGCTGACTGTTTGGAACATCTTTAATAACATGCCACTTCACAGGGAACTGCCCACTCCATCTATCTTGTTGCCAATAATCAAAGCTTCGGTCAAAATCTACAGGTCCAACCATTTCAGCAACCCCACAGAAATGAGCACTAGCATTCACCTGCATGTAACGGAAACAGATATCATATGAGAAGTAACTATAAGCCAAAAGAAGCAAGCAAATTTTCTACAACTGGAATGATGCAAAGTTGATCTGGACTAAGAACATCCTGATGCGAGTGTTAAAATAAGATATTCAGATTCTCCAGGCACAGAGAGAAACAGACATGCTAGTGAATAGGAAATGAACAAGCTACACGCACCATGTATTCTGGATAAAAGTATTCAGGCAATCATGATATTTAAAGTATGAGATTTCTTTTATAAGTCTTCAACCATTATTGACATTTACTATAGCAGCTCAATCACTACATCTTTTCACAATGAGATAGAAAGATCCTCTCCATTGAACCCAAGCAGACTCATGTGAGTTGACCATTTATTAGGAACTTCAATTAATCAACAGAAAAACAGACTAAATGGACAACCACAGTCAAGTTCTTACATCTAAAAGTCTTGGAAATTGTAATCCTCGTGGTAGCAACACCACTGTTTCTTACTCTACTTTTCAAAATAGCAGAATTTTCTGAAAACTTTCCCCCTGAACTGATGACTGATCAACTATAGCAAAACCAATAATGAAATAATTTTTGTGCTACTTACTGAGAAGAAAAGGAAGACGGGGCAAGCGTCTGGCTTCTCCTTTGCCTCCCGGTAAGCGGCATCCAATTTTCTGTTCCCATTTGGTGTACTAGCCCATACACCATATTTGATACTCTTATGAACATTATCTTCACTATATGATTTAATCACAAAAAACTTAGCATCATCGTATTCTGTGATGAAATCTATGTGATTGTATGACCCATGAGGGATCTTTGTTATAGATGCGCTAAGCTTGCTATCATCACTGGAGGAACCATGTTCAGGAGTAGCATGATTCTTCAGCTTTGATGCTCTAGGTCCACGGTTTTGGTCACCAAGGACATCAGATGTCCCATTACAACTGCATATAGCACCATTGCTTCTCCGGCGCCGTCTATTATCAACTGAAAGCCAGCCCTGACCATTTAGTCCTAAACCAGGAATCGACGTAGTCCCAAAGTTAGCTCCCCTGTTGATACCACTGTGCAGAAAGTCTCTATTATATGGATCAGAAGATCCATATCCAGACAAGGTTCTTTGCAGATCAGAAGCCTGAATAAGATAAACAATAGTCAATAAGGTCCACCATCCTTTCTCAATCCTCACAAGCTTATTTCCATAAGATTAAAATTACCTTCACCGCGGTAGAACCAATTAGAAGACTCATAAGCAAAAACATTGAGGCTATGGACATGGTCATACACAGGCAAGGAAAGTTGAACCACCAAATGATAAACAGCTTCTCATTCAAAAATGAAAGAGCAGTCCTTTGGCTACAGTCTCAAAATCTTCTTGATCTCACAGTTACATCATTAAGGGAAAAGATGAGTTTCTCTCAGTTTTTGGACATTGCAATGTTACCTCTGTTACTATAACCACCCACCTCATACATGTCTAATAAATACCTCACTACCACTAATATTCCACTCCACTCCACTGAATGATCACAGTTATCCACTCCACTGAATGATCACCCAATTCCTCTTAAAGTGTTTCGCTTTTCATCATGTATGCAGAGAACGCATGTTCTAACACTAATATTCCTCTAAGTGAAACTTTTTAAGTAAAGGTATCTATGTTCTTTTAATGCAGTAATCTTGTATCAATCCAAGAAGCTGCTCAATGCATGTTATCATAAATGATGTGCACTTGAAAATTTTCAACCACCACTTTTCTCAACCAACAGAGACGCAGAAAAATCTATCCACCCCAAAACAACAAAAGGTGAAAAGCTCAACAATATATTCATTAGATACAGATGGAAAAGCAAGAAGGCATACAATTCCAATATTTGGGGTAAACGATCCTATGCCTATTGGCTGGGGAGATGCTGCTGGCGATAAAGGGGAAAAGGACCGTTGCCTATCAGCTGGTTTGGACCAATCTGACCAAAGTCCTCCAGAACTCAATCCATCCAACCCTATTTGCTGATCATGAAACCCATGAGTCCAAAGATTTCCTGGAAAGCTTCCTCTACCAAAAGATCCCACTGGTGAAGGATAATTAGGTCTTGGCCCAAAAAGCACTCCATCCCCTTGCTGGTCAACATTCATCGACATTGTGAGATCCGGTTGTGAAACCTGAGTTGGTGAAGAAATATATGGCATAGTCGGAGGCAGTAGTTGTTGGTAGTAAGGTTGTCCTGAATAAGGAAATTGCTGTGAGGAATACATCTGCACATCTCCACCAACAGAAGGCAATGGTGTTGTGACAGGGGAATATGGTCCATATGGCATATGTGGACTGTACCCATAGCCAGTATGGAAAACAAGAGAATGATTGTCATTGTAGACTCCCTAAATGCCACAAAAGAAAAAAAAAAAAAATAAGGTTAATAGAATACATTGTGACTGAGCAAGAATGAGCGTAAAATTAGAATAGAAAATGTATAACATACTGGAGATGCTACTTCCAACTCTTTTGGATTGGAATAGTGAGACAAATCATCCCACTCCCCAGTAGAACTGCCATATCCTGAAGTTCATGAAGATAAGCATTCATTTTTATTTATACCGCATGTAAACTCCAGCCAGTGCAAAAAGCTAATGGAAATCATGTTGCTGATGTTAGAATCAGTCTAGTCAGTTCGTAATTAATGACATATCCTTACAACATGCTGTTGCACATATCTATGCATGATTTCCTCAAAAGATGATTATCGCATCTATGAAAAATGTAACCAATGGAAAGAGTTTTCACAACTTATTTAATTTAGAATGAGGAAGGAATGATCTAGCATTTATGGAATTAACGAATTGTCGCAGGAAAAAGGTGCTCAGATGCGCTTGCAGTCTTCTTACTGTGTCCTACCACAAGACTTCAGGTGCCTTTTGGCAGCAGAGTCATAGTAAGACTACAACAGAGTTTTTTCTATCTAACCTATTTTCGATGATAGTAAGAGTGAGATCTAGGGAAGCTTCTACATCTTCACCCTTGCAATCTAATAAATTTTCTGATTCAGCTATTGTAGATGGACGAAAGAGAATCCTGCATTCTGCTGTGCTCTTTCCTTCATCCAATACAAGTACATACTATCGGAATCAAAATTATGAACCAGCATGAAGGAACAATTTCTGTGTTTAAATTTTGTGCAAGAGGAGTGCCTTTTGGAATCTTTCTATTGGAAAGCTCCCTCATGGCTGGGAATTGAGAGGTACCAATAATTTGTCCAAAGTACTAACAGTTGTCGAACAAGAAACAGAAACTCCAAACGGGGCATCCTACCTGGTGGTTTGGGAGAGAGCAAGAACTTGTTCCCCTAAAAATTAATCTGGAAAGTCCTGATACCTTTGAAAGTGGCTTTAATAATATCGAAGGCAACTCATGCAATATTCTAAGCAATAAACAATCTGCAAAAGACATAATCCATAATAATAAACAGATGCTCTCTCTGCAAAACAGCAGGGAAGTCAGTCGACCATCTGCTTCTTCAAATGAAAGAAAGGGAGGACATTTGTTGGATTTGGTCTAGCATTTTGGAGATTTTATTTTGGTCAAAGCAGCAACTAACAAAAATGAGATTTGGGCTTCAAACGAACCAACAATGGCAGAGATAAGGAATGAAGGAAGCTTCTCTGTGGATACACTCAGCTATCTTTGGGCTAAATAAAGGGAAAGAAATCTAGAGATTTCGAGAATAGGATATTCGCATGACATTGTCGAGACACTTCCAAAAGAAAAGAACAGGGAGTTATAGTTGTCACACTATATATTTAGCTAAGAATTTATCGTTAAAATACAAATGCCGAATTAGATCTAACAGAACTTCTCTCACCGAAACTTTGTATAGTGGTGTCAATAAGATCTTATTTGCAGTAAAATAAAGAAAAGCCTCCACGACTCAAATGCTGTGATAGCCTTAATAAATGAACTGCGCCAGCTGGTTAGTTCGGTTAGTTGGCCTAGGAAGTCAAAGACACGGCAGTAAGCTGTACAGTCCTCATGCCACCGATTCTTAGATCAGTAAAATACAGATCGCGACTATTACAATCATAGAAAAGAAGGACAATTTACAGGGCTCCACATTGCAGAAAAGATCTATCAAGTAGGACTCACAAACCTCTGGAATGCAACGCCTGTGGCTGATGGGCATGTGCATCAGCACCATCGCTGCTCAAACCGATGGATACCGATTGACTCACCGGTTCCTTCTGAGAACCTGCAGCAGCACCGTCCTGGGAAGGATTAGGAGAAACTGACCCTTTTGCTGGATGCTGGAAGACATTCCCAAGTAAAAGGTTATCAATCAAAGCAATTCCATGGAACCTTACCGAGCAAGCACAACGAGAGAACAAAGATGCATCACAGCAGACTCACAGTTAACTGCTGATTCATGTTCTCTGGATCAGTAGGTCCCTCTTCTGCATTCACAATCAGTTTGTTCAGTGATGTAGTATCGTAGGAACCAAAGGCAATACTCATAATCAACCAAATCTATCCAACTTCCAGTGCTGACAAGCTTGCATCCATATGACTATATGATCATTTGCCCAACTGATTGATGCCTATGCACCTATAATTTCTTCCCCAAGTACTAACTTAGTCGAGCAAATTAAGGCAGTGCCCGTCCATAAGTGAACAACAAAATCAACAGTCCAGGAGTCAAACCCATACCGATAAAAACAACACATGAAAGGATCACAAGATAATTCCATGAACTCTGCAAACAGCCATGTTGGGGGAAAAATGAACTTGACAGCTGGATATGACTCTTTCTTTGCCTTTTTTATCTTCTTTTTTTTTTTGTTTTTGGCTTTTGCTTTTACATCTTCATTGCCGTGCAGGAATGATGCACCCAGTCCGGAAGTCATTGACTAATGATTGTTTTGCGGCCAAGAAAATCAGCAACCAAGAGAGTCGACAGAATCAAAAGGGAAGAGAAAAAAGGTTCTTTTGATCACGGCATCTAAAAGTACAGAGAACCCGCTTCAATTCATCAGGATTAAGTCCTCGGAATAAGAGGTGGGATTAGCTTGACAGGGCCATGCCACCAGATGAACCGAGGGTGACGATGACAAGAATCAAGAAATCAAATTGAGGGAGGGAAGTGAAGATTAGGGGCGTACCAGCGGCGGAGCGATCGCGACGTCGGGGCTGAGGAGCGGCCGTGGACATGATGGGGGTCAGATCTCCCTCTCCCTCTCCCTCTCTCCCTCTCTCTCTCTCTCTCGGGATCTTGTTCAATTCAAGAAACCGCCGCCCAGAATCTACCGCATCACAATGGAAAGAGGGTGCAGAGTATCCATTGGGTATCTATCAGTAGGTGTCAGACGCAGGGAGCAGGGAGAGATAATGGGACGGTAAAAACTTGGCGTACCATATGATGTAAGTATATATACATATAAACATTCACCGAATAGGAAAATGCTAACTATAGGGAATTATTTAGGTCAGGAGAAAAACCCACCACTGTCCCCATAACGAAAGGTAAAAAGGGTGCCAACAGAACAGTCGTTCACTGCTTTGCTTTGCCGTAGAAAGGCTTCATCTTTTGGTGGAATGATCAGATGGGATGGGGAGAGGAACGACCCTTTCTTCTTTCTCTTCACCCTTTTGGGGGACTTTTCTGAGGTACTTTCTCCCTCCTCCATATTGCTGTTGTCCAATTTCATTTCTTAAAATTTGCCATGACTTTGCTTGCAGTTGAAAACTAGAGAGCGAAGGGTTCACACACCCCCACCCCACCCCCCCCAAAAAAAAAAAAAAAAAAAAAACAGAACTCTTCGCCCAAACACCCATGACGATGACCGGTGGTACTAGGGGTGTGCATGGTCCGGGCGGGCGGTTCCCGACCTAGAACCGGAACCGCCCGCTAAGGACCGGTTCCAAAAAAATGGAACCGGGATCCACCCGTTTGTTGCATGGATCCATCCGGGAACCAAACCGTCGGTCCGGTCCGGTTCCGGGTGGATCCATGGAACTGATCTTGACGCAAAACAATTTTGGTTTTCAACATAGAATGACTACGTGACATCAAAGCAAGCCAAAGAAAGAAAAACCAAATTTAAGTACGTGGAACAAACTCATCAAGTAGAGTAAATTAGACAAGTTTATACTTTACATCGACGCAACAATCGCAACAAGATTCTTTACCAAAAAAAAAAAAAAAACAATCGCAACAAGATTCACCTAAAACTTCACAACTTATAAAGCTTGTGAATCCCAAATTTTGAGCTCTAAAATTCCAAGTTCCAATCACCTAAAACAGTCACGAACGTAACCAAAGAAGTCAAAGACAGAGGAGAGAAGTCACGCTCGGTTAGGGTTTGTTTTGTTTTAGTAATATTTTAATATTAAAAATTAATTGGTCCGGTCCGGGTTGGCGGGCGGGCGGATCCGCCCGCGGAACCGGGAACCGAACCGGTACCCACCGGTTCCCAAAAATTGGAACCGGGAACCGGACCGATTCCCTCAAGAACCGCCGGTTCCGGGCGGTTCCGGTCCGGTTCCGGGCGGTCCGGGCGGTTCCCGGGTATTTTGCACACCCCTAGGTGGTACAACCTGGCTAATATTCCGCAAACAAGATATCACAAGATCCAATGCAATTTGAATCTAGTGTCTTTGTGCGAGGGCATGACAGATCTTTCGATCTCAAAAGTTTGAATTTTAGATGATATTGTATAATTATGATTCAAATTGGGATATTGTATGATGATCGCAAGACCTTCACAACCATGCCCAAGACACGCTCGCTTTTATTCACCAAACTAACACAAAGCACAATGAATATATGGGGAAAAGTATAAAAAAAATATCTAAATATGTTGTATTTGTGCAATTAAGTCCTAAACTTTTTAATTTTATGTCAATTCAAAATATTGCTAACGTATATGTTGGCCGACTTATGTGACACCACGTTGCTAACATAGATAATATTTAATAATTTTTCAATTTTTTAATCTTTTTTTTTAATTTTTCTTCTTCTTCTTCTTCTTCTTTCTTTCTCTCTTCTTTTCTTCTTCCTTTTATTAGTGGCAGGCCATTGGCCACAAGCAATGGCTAGACGGGCTGGCCTCGCCATGGTTAGGCAAGGCCAATTCGCTTAGCCATGGTCGGTGACTAGCAAAAGGAAGAAGAAATGAAGGAGAGGAAAAAAAAAAAAAAAAGAAAAAAATTCTTAAAAAAATAAAAAAATGAAATTTTATTAAAATATTATTAAAAATTGTCAATGTCAACGCCTACAATACTATGTAAGTCGGTCAACGTCCACATTAGTAATATCCTATTAAAATTAGTTAAAACAACTAAATTGATACCAAGTCAAAAAATTTAAAATTAAATTATCATTGTTAAAAGGTTTAAAATTAAATTAATCCAAAATATAATAGATTTAGGACTTTTCTGATATTACTTCCCAAATATATGGGATGATAATACATAATGAGAGGAAATTCATCATCCTTTGTATATGGCCTATCCTGTAAGAGTCATATTTTACACAATCGAGATTAAATGTCAAAGACATGTTCATAAACTAATGCGAGTGAGAGGAAATTTCAAATTTAAAGTACCATATGTGTCACTTTTATTTGGCATTTGTTTTTCATAATCGTTACTAGCAAATCATGTGGATTTGTAAAATAAGAAATAAGATGAGCGTGATTCCACTGTCACTATGCACCAAAACAAGCGCAAAAAGACAGAATGGAGGCTCTGTGTGTGTTTTTCTAGCTTGGATCGGGACAGTCGCACCACACCCGAGTTCAAGAGGAGCAAGTGGCGCATCATCACTCCTTCGTGCTCCGGGTTTCAGCTATTTAATATGATTGTCATCCAAGAACGATGAAAGACACTAACCAGGGGACGCAGTTTCTGACGGTGTTAACGTTAATAAACGGGCATATGGACATAACACAAGCAAAGACTTTCCGCTCGGAATACCTTCGCATACACAAATTGCGTAACTCAAGTGTTTTCATATATAATTTAACCTGTGGACATGTTGTAAGAAAACTCTTGTATCGCAGATATCAAAAGTTGGGGATGTGCACCCAGGTTTTCTTTTATACATCAAGGGCGTCATCCCATAAATGGGCGCTTGTTTACAACTTCATGCTGAATTGATGTTTTCTGTTGAGCTTGCTATGGTGTCACTTAAATCACGGCCCTTTGTTTCAAACGGAAAGAGCACTGCGCAAATTCCAGACACAAAGATCACAATCTCGAATAGAATTATGGATGCAGCTTGATGACATCCTTTTACTAATGCAACAGCCACGAGAGGACATATCATCCCGCCAATCCTCCCTATTGAGCTCGCAACTCCAACACCAGTTGTCCTGATTGAGGTTGGGTATACCTACAGTTTCAATTAAATTCCAAAGATGACATGTCGGTTAGTATTTTCTAAACTCAATACATGCCAATGCTGCTGACATCAAATTCTTGTTTAGAAACAATCTCTCGGTAAAACCAACTGACATCTGCTAAAACAACATAACTGCATATACAAGATTTCGTTCAAATAAGGCACGGACCCATAGGTGATCAGTGCAAAAGACCCAACCATGTTGAATTACCCTTACACCACCATCACTATCACACAATATCAAACATTCACAGATGCCAGATGCTATATCTAGGCTTAAAAATGTGCACCATGTCCATGAAATCTTAAGAAATGAACATTAGGATTGTATCCTTTCATATGATGCCAAACTTAAGCTCTCTTTCTTTCCCTTTAACCCTATTTAGTCAGTCCTTCGCAGGAGCATTCTCATTATGTGTAAGAAAGGCACAAATGCATGAATTGTTGGACAAGCCAGCCGCAAAATTTGAGCGCTGCTGCCAGACCACATTCCTTTAAAAGAATCGTGACCATTACAGAGGATAACTATAGCATTCTACAATTAAAGAACTCAAGCTAGTTTCCAGATCTCACAAATTAAACTGAGAGATGACAAAAAAAAAATTTCCCCTATTATTAGGTACAAAATAGTAATTTACCTCTGGAGCATATATGTAGATGATAGTGAATGAAGCTGTGATGCATATGCGAGCGCCGAACAGAAGACTTGTCGTCAAACCTGCTGGTTGATGGACAACCAGCGGTAGCAGAAAAATGCAACATAAGAAAAGCATAGATGACATCGAAAGCTTACGACCAAGTTTATCAACAATTGCAGCTGATATAAGAAGCCCGGGAAATTCTGCAAGCAACAGGAGCAGATAAAAGGAAATGGTTGAACATTTAATTTCAAATCAAGGGGGAGCATCTCAGAACTACCAAGTGAAAGAAACGTTGAAATATGGCAGTGAACCTTACCGGCAAAACTAGTGACAAAAACATCTCCATAATTGATGTCATTAGTTTTTTTCAGATGTGACTGATATGGGGAACATTTATTGCGGCCATTGCTTAACTCAGTAGTCAGCAACACTAGTCCATAATATGCGAAAGCATTGCCAAAGAAATTTATCCACAAAAGCATAGTTGACTTAAGTAGTTTTGGAGAAAGAAGCATAAGTAACGAAGAGAAGCCTCCCATACTCTGCTCTGAGCTATCAAGAGTCCTATCTTCCTTTTTCCTTGAGGTGAGCAACTGGGTATCCTCAGACGGAATGCTATTCTCTTGCAATTGGACATTATAATCAGACACAAGAACTCCAGCAGGCAGTTCAGTCTTGTTTAGTCTAGCTATTTCCTTCAAAATACTGTGAGCATCAGCTATCCTTCCTTTTGTGCATAAGTACCTGGGAGACTCAGGCGCCACAACATAAAATAAAAGGAGAACTGATGAAGGCAGAGACGACAGAGCAAGCAACCACCTCCAACCTAATCTTGGCATCACAAACTGCAGAAAAGCGAAGAAAAGATGGAGAAGAAGAAACTTACTTCACTGTCAAAGCATGTCAGTGTGCTAACATAACACAAGAAAAGCAGAATGGGCTCCCAAGATAACCAAACTGATGCACTGGATTGGCCATTTCAGTTTAAGCATTACCGCACTACCCCTCTTAGACATTACATTTTCATTTAATTTTTCCAAAGCTTCTTCTGCATATGGCTGAGTCAATTGCAAAGTTTAGTGGGTACTACCAGCCAGTTCTCTGAGAGACTTGAAAAATTATCTCCATGTATTAGAAGATGACGTGTACATAGGACTAAATATATTCATGTAGGTGACTTCTACACCTCACCCTCGTTACAATATCTGAAAAACATAATTAGGAAGAAATTGAGTGAACCATAGACCTCTTAACAATGCAATAACAACACAAACACTTGGTAAGTAAATGCCTAAATTCAAGGAGAGCTTACGTAGGAAGCACAATGAGTGTCTGTAGGGATTACATATGACAATGCTATGGCTTAAAAAACACTTGCACGTAGGAACTCAAGCTGATAATTTGAGAAACCGATTCCTCAAACTTCCCAAAATATTCTACATTAGATATAAGTTACTTAAGCAGAAGTCAAGACTTCAAGGAGGCCTTTGGAAGAAATTTTTCCTTGTTCCTTCGCCAAGAGAACAGGGTGGCATTATGAGGCGAACCCAAATTGTCCCCACTGATGATCCAGCACAGATAGAGGCTAGCAGAAATAAGGATTTTTCCTTATAAAAGTGCATATAATAGGGCATATGAATTTCCAACATAAGATAAAACAAAATTACTGGAGCATAAGGAAACGATTAGCATACCCATGCAATTGAAGCTTCAAAAATTGTTCCTACTGTCCAGAAGGCAGAGAAAATAACCATCCAAGTACCCCTTTTTGGAGCAGGGATGAACTCTAAGAACCAGGATGAGAGGACAGGACCACCTCCTAAGCCAACACCAACTAAACAACGGAGCACGAGTAATGAAAGATAGTTTGGGGCAAAGGCACTCAGGAAACCGGCTCCAGTAGTAACCACTGCTGTAACTAAGAAACCTTTCCTAGAAATAAATGAGCAGCCAATGAAGCAATGAACTACAACTCTACAGTCAGAAATAGTGACCTAAATATTTTACTATTAAAAATAACACGGAGGTTACAAAATTGCTAATCAAATAGTTATCAGAGTTGTCTACCATTCCTGGACCTACAATCTGGATTCTTGTTTTTCATCACCTATAACGGTGGACTACATGATCATGCCATTATATTATAGAAATCAGATTTAAAGTGTCAATCGAGAGCACCCCTACTGTTTTAGT
The DNA here is from genome assembly GCA_014182365.1 of Eucalyptus tenuipes. Lineage (NCBI taxonomy): Eukaryota > Viridiplantae > Streptophyta > Magnoliopsida > Myrtales > Myrtaceae > Eucalyptus > Eucalyptus tenuipes. Next base: position 31,720,571 of record CM024546.1, read on the forward strand.
ATATGGTCCAGTAGTCCCAATTTGTTATCCAGATTTTAATGATGAGAAGGAACTTGCAGGAATCCTGATTATCTGGCGACAAGATACATAAGTTAGAAAGAAATGAATTATATAAACACGTCTGCTTACTATTTTGTCAAATGGCTCAGCATTGTAAGTTTGTCTATTCAAATCAAGTTGGCTTATCACTTGCCAAAACACATTCCATTACTTTGTTCTTCATACACACCTATGCAGCGGGAAAAAAACACCGGAATTTTTAAACCTCGTGTACAGAATGCAAGGAAGTCCTAAACCTTTCCAATGGTTCAATTGAGTTCCAGAAATTTTTCCACAGAAAAATGCAATAAAGTTTTTTAGGTGAACATTACCTAAAACTACCTTCGTACCACTTAAGAAATGCCTACATGGCATCCTTAAATTGCACTTTCTGCGTAAGTTTTAGGACTTAATTGTATTTTCAGCGAAAGTTAAGGATTTAATAGTAATAATTACAAAATTTAGGACTCGGTTGCAATTTGTTAATGCACCATTCCAGACCATCTTAAAGGCATTAAGAGCTTCACAACTGGTTTAAGGAGCAGAACGGGCAAGACACTCACCGCCTCCCATGCTTGTCTGACACTATGCCCCATGAGTATGCTCCGACGAGCATGCCAGCAAAAACTACGCTGGTTATCAGGCTCTCTTCTCGTGCAGAAAGACCCCAGAGAGACTGAACGGCAGGTCCAATGAAGGAAAGGAGCATCACTTCCATCGCTTCTGAAACCCAACCCATGCCAGCATAAGCAAGAACAAGCAGTTGAAACTTGCCAAATCCCATGGCAACAAGAGCTTCGTCGACCGTATATGTAGCCACCGTAGGGTCCCCATCTCCCATGGTTAAGCCTAAAGACACAGATTGCCGTATATCACACCGCGCAAGTTGCTCCAGCCTAGGCAGAGAGTGAACCAGAAAAGACGTCCTCAATGGGAGATGGGTCGCCTGTTACGTCATACGATTAACAAACACATCATAAGTAATTCCAAGAGAACATCAGCCAGATGTGATCAGAGGAGATGCACTGCTCATTTGTATGATAGGGAAAGCTGTATAAATCTCGAGCAAGGCGCTCAAAGGATCCCTGATCCTGGTTTTAGGGATCATCTAAAATATTAGCAGGGAATCTGCAGCGGGGAAACAGCAGTCAGTCGAGGCGCAAAAAAACAAAATAGGAGAGGATTCCACGTCAACTCCAATGCATTTTCCGATTGGGTCCCGGCTCCGATCACTCAATTCTCCTTCTCATCACACGAAATTAGGAATCTTGTTACGAGACTTGTGCCCCCCCATGACTCTTCCCTGGCTCAATAGCGACTGAGACGTCACCCCATCCCCTTGAAATCTAGAGGCAATACACAATACCGATGGGGATGGATAGATTGACTACCTTTCAAAGCGAAAAGAGATGCGAAATTCAATCGAAGAGGCGAATTAGAAACGGATCGCCATGGATGACGGTGGAAGCAGATGATGATGATGATGATGATGAATGCATTGTGCAGCAGGAAAGTCGAATGATATGCAAAGAGAGGCGCAACGCGGATGTGCATCTCCATCTGCGTGGATACCGGCATGCAGTACATGAAGAAGAGAGAAGGAAGAGGAGAGAACCTGATGGATGGATGGATGGATGGATTTTCCGATTTTGAGCAGGTGCAGAAACGCACTTTTCCTTCCCAAACTAAAAAGCGCCAAAAAAAAAAAAAAAGAAAGAGTCTCTGTGTCTCCTCTCCTTCGCCCGCCCCCTGCTGCAACTTGTCGTCGTCCCTCCTCGTTGTGAGGACGATGGCGTGCAAGCCGCACCAACCTTCCCCGGATTCTGACTCCAATTGTCACGCGTCCAAACCGAATCGGGGTTTGACAAGTCAAACTAATTGAAAGAGGTGCTCTCCCCGTCTCCCGATCCTATCAAGCTGGGCCCCCCACCTGATGCCTCATTTATTTTTCATTTGCTTTTTTCTTATCCCCTGAATACGACGGCTCGGACAAGATCTCTCTCTCTCTTAGAAGGTGCATCCTTTTAGTTTAATTGATCGTGCTTTCCCAATTTGACTAAAGTATATATCCGTACATGTCTAATCAAAGGTAACCAGACTTTATACAATTCACCATAAGTAATGACGAATAAACCCTATTCATCTTTTTTTGGACTATGGTGAGTAGCAGTAGAATAATAAAAAAATTTGAATACTTCTTTTACGTAATTCAATTAATATCACATTCGTCCACGTAGAGAGTAACATGGAATTTCACTAAAAATCCAGCGATACGTGAGAAATTACAATCATACTTGAGTCATTCAAATATTATTAATGTTTCCCAACCTCCAATTACACTCAACAATCTTAATCTTGCAAAAGAATTTGCAATTCCTACCACAAGATATATTGGTTTCGAGGCGTCTCATCTTACTTCAGGTGTCATTCATGAAGAATCGACTTCTAAGAGACTTTTCACAAAGAAAACACTTTTTATCATAGACAAGAGTTGTATCCAAAATAGAAAATCCCTTTTAGAAAACCTAATCAAACTAGGAAATTTCTCAAACTTGGAAACTTATTTGAATAAGGAAAGCTCCCTTTTTAGGGTTAAACTCATTGAGTCAAGTCACGGTCGCTTTGTTAAAATTCCAAACTTTGCTACTATTCTCCCATAGCCTCCGACACGCTCAATTGCCACAAGCATCTCTTAAATTCAAGCCTTCCTTGAACTTTGACATAACCGTGTCCCTTACCTTTTGCCACACCATAAATATTTCTAGACACGACCTCCTTTACTGTAGATAAAGAAAACCTATTGTTACATTCATATATGTCAGGAGATCAAATACACACCTTATCAAACTCAACAACTACAACAATTATTAGCTCTACAAACTCCACCTCACTATAAGCACAATTTGCGTCGATTACCATACAATTACTCACTAACTTAGGAGTTTTTTTGTTGCAACTCCACATTGAGCTAAACACCATCCAAATTCGTGAAAACAGTGCTATAATTATCCTTACCTAAAAGTAATGGAGATTTGTCAAATATAATTTTTCCATGGACAATAGGTGAATTTAATTCCAAGCACCATAATCGTTAATCTTACTCCCTTTATGCATAGCCCACAAACATGCATTTTCTTACCATTCCATTGAGCTTACAATTGCTAACCTGAATATAATACGGGTAACAAAAAAATTTCATAATAATCGGCAAGATTACTAGACTACACTTTTCTGGAAATCCGACATCTTATCGCAGTCAATAGGTATTTATTTACTAGGTAGCTCACCATATTAAGCATATCCACTAGAAATTTCTTGGCTATACCAGTACTGAAGAGCATTTTATGGGTCATCTCTAGTGATAGTTCATCAACTCTGCAACATGTTATAGAACACGAGCACTAGTGTGGTGTCTTGTTATGCATTTCTTTATAAAAAATTCATATAAACGTTCCACGTAGAACTACATGCTACTTTCGATCCACACATGCTTAGTCATATTACTAGTCTTCTTTTCGATCAAAGTTGTTTGAACTATATGATCTGGACAACAACATCATATTATGCCTCGACACAAATGCCTAAGTGTCCCTCGAGTAGTTGTCCATAACTATTAGCATACTTCTAGCACTCTTTTCCAAAGGAAACCGCAATACCCTATGAACATCCAAGTAAATGAACTCTGCAATCTCCATATTTTCTTTGATAGTTGTACTGAATTGCACTTTTCATTGTTTGCCTAAGTCACATCAACTGTATACATTCAATTCTTTAGCAACATAAGCATGTAACAGATTCCTTTCACATAGAATTTTCAAGCTTCTCTCATAAACATGTGCCAAACAAATATGCTACAATTCAAACTTTTAGATAGATGCATCTGATGACTTCGCAATGAAATTTGTTACTATCACATATTGAAGCTCATATGGGTCACTGTGCTTGATTCATCTCATTGTCACCAAGGCATCTTTGAACAACATTCACATTTCCACCTTATGAAATATAACGACATCCAGCTGAATTCAAAACATTCAAGGAAATCAGGATCTTGTACAATTCTGCAACATGACTCCCTCCAATCAATGTCGTCATAGTACCATCATGCATCTAATTGTGACATCACTATTGGGAATATCTCTATGATATTTTGATGATCACCAATCTTTAGTACTAATGTTTACCATAATGAGTGTAGATGGTGAAATCGGTTAATCATTAATAATGTTCCTACATATCAACAAAGATGAGAAACTAGAATATGACATGTAGGAGAACAAGTACCAATGTAAGTGGTATCTCATGGTAGCTTGGAAGGACCAATTGAGCTAGTGTTCTTGGAAGTCTCTGATACTGATGAAGATGGCAAGATCATTGGTCTTAACATCGCAAGTCATTCAGTTGGTATCTCGCTGAAGATGGTCAGCCTAGTCATTTATAATCTACACCGATAATAGTGCACGTTAGATTGAGATAGTGATGCATTGCATATGATAATTGTGACATATGCACTGAGAGAAGACCATTGATAGCTCAGAATATAGTCGTTCAAGCTCCATATTTGTAGTTGAAAAACTGAGTTAGGCATAAGAACAATAGCTGAGAAATAGAGATAGCAATAGCCCTTTTAGGAAAATTGTGTGTCAGTGAAGCGGCTATGTTGACACCTAAATTTTGGCACCCAAGATGGTGGGTGGTTTTGAGCTTGAAATTCGACAAGTTAAGCTCGCAGGAGAGTCAAAATTCAACTAGCACCAGGGAGTTATGGGGCTGAAATTTACATAGGGAGATGGGCCAAAGTGAATTTAATTCAATCTAATTTCAACACATTAGAATGAATTAAAATAGGTGTTGAGCTTAATTTAGCTCATTACATTGAAAGGCCTAAATTAAGCCCATGAGATCAAGTTTGAATCTAAGCTTGCACTATATATATATATGACATTATGCCTCACAAATTAAAGTCAGCAAATTAGAATTTCAAAGCACATTAAGAGAACACACTTAAGAGATCAAAGAGAGAGAGAAAGCTGAAGGAGTCACGGTCGAGACCCTTCACGGTGATCATGGCCGCACCTCTACGTCAACCCTATTGCCGATCATCCTTTGCATTGACAACAACCAGCTTTGTCGTGATCTAAGTAATATTGACACTGACACTAGACATGCGACATGATACGACACAACACACCAACACATTGTTTCTTTAAAATAGAGAATTCCGACACGTTGGGACGCGTTGTATATTAAATATATATTTATATATACATGATAAATTATCATTGTTATGATTATTTTAATTAAATTAATTTGATTCAAATTCACAAATAAGTAAATAATGAAAAAGAGCCTATAATGAATTTACACTAAAAATATTAATCTAACATTTGTTAATATCATTTATTATTTCAATTTGACAAATTCAATTCCATTCTAATAATCTATTAAACTTGGAGGAAAAAAAAAATGCACATTCTGAATTCGCATGTTAGAGCCTGTCGGAAGAGAAGAGGAAAAAACAAACTTGAGGTGAATTATGTGTCACGGAAAGTGAAAGTCTAAGAAAAAAAGAGAAGATTAAGTTTTTATTCTTTCTCTCATTATTATTTTTATTATTTTTTATTTTTTATATATTTACATTTTGACCCCTCGTTATTGACTTCGTGCATTTCAGAATTATGTATTGGAATTCCAAACTCACACATCAAAATTCGAAACTCGAGTGTTGAAGATTGTCGGGAGACTTGACTAGTTATCGGATTTTTCGACACGTGTTGATCGAGTGTCGAAAAGTGTCGGATATGTTAGACACTTGTCGAAGTGTTCGATACTACACAAAGACTTTCGAAAAGTGTCGGTGCTTCATAGGGCACGATCCTCCCCGATGATAACGCAGCAGTGTTCACTCCTCGCCTGGCCGTGGAGGCTACACAATTGATACACAGCCACGAGAGAATTGAGAAAGAACGGGCGTTCTGCACTTGAAGGAGGGGACCCGCACATGGAGAATTTGAACGTCCCATCGCATACGAAGTCTTCGAAGTCAAATTGTCTCTTTTCTACTGTGGAGATTCATGCCTATACTCCATGAACATCCCACTCTTATCTCCTTTCTCCCTTGAGGGAATTCACGAATAAGTCCTCGGTTGCACAGATTTTGCGGCTATTGCTTCAACGACGAGTTACCATTCGAGATTTTTCCACCATCAGGGCGTCTCTGCAACAACCTCACAGGTCCAAATCAGGTCGTTGTCGCGGCGAAGTTATACAACGATGCTGTCATCCGTGCCGCATCCATCATCACGATTTGATCTGGAGCCAAGATCCATGAGCCACTATCCTTGCACCGTGAGTTGTTGACGGTCATCGTTGCTCCTTCATGACCGAGTTGCTGCCCCATGACGTCCCTGTTGTCTTGAGCCGTGAAGCCTAATGTTGCCGTGTTGTCCGTGGAGCGCCAACGTGAGCCGCTCCTACGCCGTGCTAAGCCTGCCGCCGTTGACGTCCTAGTTTCTGAATTGCCGTCACCACTCATTGGTGGGGAGGCGGTTGCGATCCCGTCCGATTGCATTTGATTCAAACTCAGAAGGTGAATTTTCAAATTAGGTAAGTTCTTTATCTTTATATATGTTGGAATATTTTATTGCTTTATATAAATTATATTTTAGATATATTCTGTTAGCAATAGGTATATTCTTAAATAATGTAATATCCACAAAATCCTAAGATACTCCCCCAAGTTATGAAACTTTCCTAACTTAACAACATACTTGGATAGCTGTCCAATTTCTAACCACGAGATACTACGCCTTATGGAAAATCTTCTATCTTATCTATAATCATTTGGATACGATTGTTAATTTACCTATTTCTAAATTTAAATAGATAAACATTCTATCAATATCCATAACCACTTGAATACGATTGTCGGTCTATTTCGTGTCCTTAATGAGATAGATAATGTAAGATTATGGACTACATTATTTAATTAAATATCTTCTATTGTTTGATTGCATTCCTTAAAAACAAAAACCCAAAATAATATCTTTGAATTAGATTTGATTCTTGCTAAAATATAGCTTGTTTTGGGCTAGATTACATATTTAGATTAGGTTATCTATTTATTCCGAATTTTTAAAATATAAAATACCAAAAACATTGCTTTAGGACGTTAGATTTCCTTTTCTTTAATTAAAATTGTATGTTTGTTATTGGGTAATTTTAATTTCGAATTTTAATTAAAAAGAAAAGAGAATGTAAAAAACATCATGTATGTGTCATGTAAAATTAGGTCATCCATTCCACGTCTTTTGGTCATTGCATGTTTAGCATTGTTTAAACGTGTAACATATTAGGATCGTTGCATTAATATTTGCCTGTTATTAGATTAGATCACATAAGTGATGTCGCATGACATATAGTTTACATATTAGGTTTATTTAATTGTATGTCGCACGTCATGTTAGCATATACATATTTTTGTACATCATTGCATAGCATTGCACATAGATTAGGTTTCATTAAATAAGAGGAAACCTAAAACGTTGAGTGACTGCATGCTAATTAGAAATCATATCTAGGGCTATTTATGTGAATTCCGAGCTAATATTGCCGATGCTTTTGTTACTATGAGGTAAGTCCTGTAATTTATTTCTTATTCTATTGAGTGTTAAATTGGTGGATTGCGCATCCGCATAATCATCTCACATGTTAGAGAGTAATAAAATAAATTCAAGTTGCATGATAAACATTTTTTGATGAAAATAACGGTACCGAAAGGGTATTAAAGAAATCTAATGTAATCAAGTTCCCATACCCAAATTCTCCGGTTCATAGGAATAAAATAAGACTCCCGTTATTTTACTTAGGTGTCTAATCGATATAATATAAACTAATTAGTAGCGACTCTAAATAAAATTCATTGCGTATTAAAAACTTAAGCCTAAGTCACGAATAGATATGGACTTGGAAGAGTCCGAGCTAAGTTTAGACTTAGTAATCTATTAGCTAAAAGTGATCCGACCCACTTCGGGGAGGTAATGACAGACTATAAGCACAATCCCAATACTAACAAAGAACCCCAAATGACTCTCAAACGGCTACCTGATCATCCTTGAAGGTCTCCAATGGATTAATTGAAGACCTCAGTATATAAGGAGCAATGATGCTATGAAATATGTTGGACAACTCAAGTAGACAAAAAAAATGATGTTGTGTAATCTAAGCTAGAAATTGTTTTTGTTCTTGTTCTAAATATCACTCTATATTGGTTTAGGCACTGTAACAGTAATGTAGTTAAATGTACATGCGTGAATGCAAGTGTGTGTCCAAATAGTGTTATCTATCATGTAAAGGGAACAACATTAGCCAATCGTAATTTGCATTGCTAATTACTAGTGGGATTTATCCATTGTTAAGACTGTTAGTCTGAGAGTGGATGTAGGGTTGGGGATAAAGCCAAATGACTATATATCGTTGTGTGATCTGTTTAATTCACTCTAATTTACTTACCAATTGCACACACGTTGATTTGTCTACAACACCATCTTGAGTGCTGATGGTTTGGTCTTCCAGGAAAGTTTATTATTATTTTTTCACTCAACCTATTCACCTCTATTTAGGTCATATTGTTAGCCCCAGTGATCACCTACAACCATGCATCACACTCAGCATTGTTCTCTAATTACACATTACCACTATCCATGCACTGACAAATAGTAAATCAATTCCTATTTGGTATAGCATGAAATGAACAACCAAAGTCCATAATTCATCGTCTTGTTGCTGGTAGGTGTGACTATGTGAGTTGAGAATAATACACTACGGTATCTGTGAGTCCTTAATAGTCTTTAGTGATCCAGAGGAGCAACTGGGATTACTTTAGATTGGCTTCCTCCCATATACCCTGTTGATTGTGCTTGCTTATGCTTACTTTGAGTACGCTTGACTTTGTCTGGGTTTGTCTAGCTTTGCATTTCTTGCCTTGGACTCAACCCAGTTTTGCATCCCAAGCAACAAATCCTCAATAATAAGTAAGACATTGTCAACACTATTCGAATCACTATAAGATATGGCTGCAACATCATACGTGATCTCAGCTCTAATTCATTTACCTTTATAATTCTTCAGTTTAATGTAATACCTTTTAGGATGTCCTATCTTGCCACATCTCCAATACACAATACCACTAGTCCTAAACTAATTTAATCTGTTTAGGTTTGATCTACTCATACTAGTACATGCACTGTTTCTTCCTTTATCTTCACCTACAAAGTGGTAGGCACATGTTCCCTAAATTATCTTCTATGAATCTCTTCACTCGGAATCAAATCGTGAACTCCATCAAACATCAAGCTTATAATCTAGAGAAATTTCTAACAATAGTATCGGTAATATTCCAATTATTAGACAATGATAATAATAGAATCAAAACATATACCCAATAATCAAAGTCAATCTCAATTGTTTCAAGTTGACTAACAATCATATTGAATTCATTGATATAATCTGCAATCAATGCACATTTGCTCATCCTTAATTGAAATTTATCTTGCGTTAAGTAGACATTGGTGATCATGAAAGGCTTCTCATACATGTTTAATGTGGCATTCATCAGTCCCACTGTGGTCTTCACAATATTAAATGCAACATTACGAGCCAACATCAATTGAATAACATCCAACGCCTATTTAAATTAACAACTCCTACTCATCTTGCTTCATCGAATTTGATTTATCCTTAGATAGGAGTTACTTTAGTTTCCTTTAATTTAGGTGATCCTCAAATTACATCTTCCAGAAACCAATATTCTTTCCATAAAAAAGGTCGATTTTCACTTTTCCTTATTCTATTGCCATCAATTCATTTGAACTAAATAGAGCCTAGCTTTGATATAAATCATTGCAAAAAAAAGTGATCAGATAATAAAATAAGCAGAACAAGAAAATAAGTAAGACATTAGATGTATGTGATATGATTGGTTTGACCAATGTCCACGCGGAAAGCAGCGCAAAATTTCACTATAAATTATGTGATACAACGGAGATTACAACAACACCAGTATCGCCCAAATACTCTCAATATTCCCAAGCTCAGATACACCCAATAATTGCAATGTTTAGTCTTACAATTTCTCATAAGATAATCTCTCAATTTCACAAAAGAATTCACAAATCTTACCACAATATTAGCTTTAACACTCTCAAATTATTTCAATGTGTAATTCACAAAGAAATAGCTTCTTAGATACTCTTCACAAAGAAGATACTTCTTATAATAGACAAGGATTGTATAAAAAATGGGAAATTTCTTTTAGGAAACCTACTTAAATTACAAAATCTCAAACTTGAAAACCTACTTGACTTGGGAATTTTTCTTTTCGGGCTTAACAATGATTCACTGTCTAAGATGATTAGCTTTTTGTCGAGTGAACTAAAGTAAATTTTTCTTCATTTTTAGGTCATGGCTATGGTGTCAACGGTTCGATTCAATTTGGATTTCCATGTTCCTTGAATCAAACCTTAAGAAATCACAAATGCACAAGTGAAGATAATCTTCGTCAATAAATTCATAATTATTGTACGATTTACATGTTAAATAGGTTTGACAATGACAAGAAATGTAAACGGTAGATTAGCTAGTGATAGCCAAATCTAGTAAACGAGAAAAAGCATGATTCTAAAAAATATAATGATTTGACTCCCTCATTACTTTCATCAAACTTCAACATGAACCACAAAGATACAAAAAGAGAAGTTTCAAGTCCTTTGCTGCATTTGTGGGCTTTTGACTTGAACCAGGGAGCTATGGAGCATATGGAAATTCAACTCTCTTGTTTTTGTGGAGCTTTGACGTAAATAAAGAACTATGAAGGAGTGGTGAAGTGTCAATATGAACCATAGATACTGAGTGCATTTGTGGGCTTTTTGATTTTTTTTTCCTCTATTTTTTATTCCCTTCCACTATTCCTTAACGAAAATTATATTAAATAATAAACAATACTAATATACTTAAAATATGTAATAAATATAGATACTAAATAAATATATATAAAGAATATATATTATAGAAAAATTAAAAAAATATAAATGAAAATACGAATGAATAAAAAAAGGAAATTGTCCATTATTTGTTTGTTAGTTTGAATTTTCTTTCAATATTAGAATTCAAATATTATTTTATTTTTATTTAAAAAAATTATTTGAGAGAAATAGATTTTATGCTATAAATATAAGAAATTGTATTCACATCTATCTCACCTCCCCGTGAGATTTTTTATCTAGGTCATATATCCAATTATATTCGACTTTATCTTATTTTGAGTAAAAATCAAACACGAGATATGATAAATTTTATCCTATCCCGACTTTTATTTTAACTATCAAATACCAAATATAACATTAATTATTTCCGCTTTGACTCTTTTTTTTTTCCTAAAAAAATGTACAACTTCCGCCTGTTTTTTCCTTGTTGGTTTTCTCTTTTTCCGCAACATTATTGATCTCTTTGTATAATTTATTTTTTAAAAAAAGGAAAAATGATTCAAGCCTTAATTTTGAATTCCAAGAAATTCTAAAAAGAGTGCGTAGTGGAATACAATGGAGTAAGAATAACCATAAAAATTAAAATAAATATTTAATACTTTGAAATTATGTTCTCATGTATTTCTAGCAATTTCGAAACTTAAATTTAAATCTTTCTTATTTTCAGAAAGTTGCCAAAATTCAAATCCTCTCTGAGTGGACCGAATATGTTAAGATTAACTTTTCTTGATGCTTCTATTTAGTATTATCTATTTAACATGTAAAGTGCCTTGTTATTATATCGAAAGGGTGTAATAACATAGAGATTTCAAGGATGTTCCATTTGAGTGAGAGTTGCATAACGTTAGCATGCAGAAGTTCCTCGTTTTAGGGCTACAAAGGTCGTTAATGTTCGCATGATGACCGATGGTGACTTAAAATCCCATTTGGGTCGAGATGTATGATTAAAATCAATGAAATTGTTTCCACGAAGCCCACTGTAAAAAACCAGAACGGGTGAACTCATATCGAATGCCACTTCAGTTAGGGAGATTGAACATGTAAAGAGCTTGTAGGGAGGCGCCAGTTTTCAATGAAAGGCACTGACTCAGCCATTGGACTTCGCGAAGAAATGTGAGGGAAGCACTTGAATGTTGACAGAACATGGTGCAGGGATGAAAGCGATCAACCAAGACTGAATTACCCTAAATAAAGAGAATCAAGGAGGTCCAGGACCAGAAGGGCAACCCAAAATAGAAGCCCAAGCATAGAATCGGTGGGCTTGCACAGTTCGCTCGGTTGGCCCAAAATTAAAAGTAGTGAGCATCAGGTTGCTAGTTGCACTTGCAATTTTATCTTTTTATCAACAGAAGAATGGGAATGGACAACTAACTACAACCTCCTGACATCATTATTAAGCGTTTTACATCTGCAATGGAATGTTTGATATGAGCCACCAAATCTACTGCTCATTTTGAGTAAGTTTGTCATCGCTGTGCTATCCCAATACTAAAGAAAGTAGAGTTAGGGATTATCTTACGCCATGAGAAGACCGTCATAGACAAGTTAAGATTTTTTAAGATCAAAGAGCGGCTGGAAAAATTGGATACCATGACCAGAAATGGGCCGATAACACTTGTGAGTTAGCCTACACCATTAGGGCCAATCACTGCTATGGTTGCAGTTGCCGTTTGCCATAATGACATCATGGCATTCTTGGAGGGTCGTTTCCTATGGAGCTAAGAGTAGAAACTAGAAAGGAGAGAGATCAAATCATTGTTTCGCTTATTTCACCGCTGAAAAAGGGTCTCCTGCTTCACGATAACCCGTCGTTTCCCAACTCAAAGAAATACTTTATATATTTACACTAATACATTTAAGTCAAGAATGGGTTTTGTTTCACTTTTAGTTTTCCAAAAGAAAAGAGAGATTATTTCATTACTTCGTTGCTTTTACCACCTGAAATAGGGCCTCCCACTTCATGGAAATCTATTCACTTAGAGAAAGTATTTTATATAACTGTATTTATCTACATATTTCATGCCAAAAGTGTCATTTGTCTCACCTCTTTTTTTTTTTTTTTTTCCCCTGCGTAACCATCATTTCATCTAGTTTTTCGTAAATGTCAACTCCTCCCCCCAATTCGACCAAAAGAAAAAAAATCCTCCTTCAATGGAAAAACAAAGGATATCAATGTCATTTTAAAAGTTTCTTTTTACCGATAATTTTACATATAAAGGTTCTCATTTTATAATTAGAATGATATTACTAAATAAATTTAAGAAATAGAATTTATAATGTCATCTCAAAAAAGTTGTGCACACGCCTAGCACATGCATGAGAACTAGTATTAATTATGAGGTCGATGTGCAGAGGAAATGAACCACATCGATAGCGAGTTGCAATAATTAGAAAAATCTCAATTTTTGGAATTTCAAAAGATCGAACAATTATTCATGGTCGCATAAGATGTTTCCACCGACCGATCCTCTGTTTGCCAGTGTGCAAAGGCGGGTTAAATATGGTAAGTAGTTAAGGATTGACTGATTGTCCATGGTAAGAGTAATTATGCGGAATCTCTCACTTCACATTTGTTATAATGGTTGGGTGATCTCAACTGAAATAGCAATGATAACATGGGAAGGATTTTCCATCGAGACAAATAAACAAGTTGTCATCTTGAAAGTGATACCTTCAGAAACCTTAAATTAATTAATAAGCAGAGGCTGCCTAACTTTTAGATACATGAGAGTGACTGGCTTGGGAATTTTAACGGAGCGATGTGGCCTCTCTGAGGATTTTCCACTTTTTTTTTTTTTTTTTTTTTTTTTTGGTTATTTTGAAATTTTGGACTTGGTACCTTAGTGGGGTCCATAGCCGTGAGTGCTAATACTTAGGTTGCATTTGACAACCACTTTGCTAAGGATCTTTGAGCCCCTAAAGATCTTTGGGCTAATGTAGGGGTGTTTGGCAAAAAAAATTTAACCCCCATTTGGAGAATGCCAAGCCTTGTGAAGGCTGAAAGCCCAATGCAGATGAGGACCTGCTTTGGGCTTTCGACTTTTTCGGCATGGCCACGTGGGCACTGTTCATATATATATATATATTGAAATTGTCCTTACGAACTTTTTGATTTTCCGTTTTTTGCCCCTGTGAGGAGACACTGTTCATCTTCTCCGTCGAGGGTGGCCTCGGCAGCAGTTGCTTGGGGTCACGCGACCCAGGCGCGGCCCTCGCCGAGGTCGCGCGACCTTAGGCGAGGGTTGTGTAGCCTTGGCGACGACCGATCGGGGTCGCGCGACCGCCGGTGAGGTCGCGCGACCCAGGTGCGGCCCTCGTCAAGATCCCCTGACCTCAAGTGCGAGGGTTGCGTAGCCTCGGCAACGGTCGATCGGGGTCGCTAGGAGGTCGAGGCGGTGTCGCGCGACGCCGCGACCTTGCGACCTCGGGGTCCAGGTCCCGGCGTTTGGGCGACCTCGCCGCCCCGAGGTCACGACGGTGTCGCGTGACACGCGCGACCTCGCCGCCCTAGATCTGGGGTCACCGAAGGTCGAGACAGCGGCCGGCGGCTGGCGGCGGCTGCCTGCCCTTGCCGATCAAATTTTTTTATTTTTCTTTTGATAATTTTTTTTTTATCACAAAAGTCCTTTGTCCCCCAAATACCATTTTGCTCAAAGGTATTTCACAAAGGGCTTTCAAATTATAATTTACCAAACACAGTTTGTATTTTGGAAAATACCTTTAACTCAAAGGTCTTTGTATTTTCCTAAAGACTTTTCCCAAAAGTCTTCCCAAACGCACCCTTTTATTTTTGTACTTGTTTCAATAACAACACTCATATATTTTCCCTTCTTTTTTTGGTTTGTCAAATAAGTTAATATACATGCTTGATATTAACCCTCATTATTGACGGATCAACCTTAAATTTAAACATGCTAATGTCCATTATTGTGTTTATGCGCGGAATGATTGTTATTTGACATGTTTGAGTGAGGCAAAACTATTATCATGATTAGGTATATTAGCAATAATGTGGCATCATTTTCTTTTCACATGTAAAGAAGTAAACCGTGTGCCTATTAGTCTCATGACAATTAAGGTTGCGTTTAGTAATGCTTTCAAGAACAGATGTTTATGTTCTTTTGTTACCGGGAGCAGAAATAGAACATAAACGCCTTTTGCAAGCTTTTTTATTCTCGAGAATAGATTTAAAATAGAAACAAAAAAAAATTAATTCTTGTTCCCGAAAACAATTCCAAAAACAAGAATCAAAAAATAAAAATCGTTTTTTTTTCCTTTTTTTTTTCTCTCTCTCTCTCTTCCTATCTTCTTCCCCTCACCAGCCTTTAGCGAGGTCGCCCCAAGCCTCGCCGGCCATCAATGAGGCCCCCCCAAGCCTCGCCGTGGCTGGGGAGGCTCAACCTCTCCCAAATTTGGCGAGGCCAAGGGAGGTTGCCTCATCCAGCCAAGGTGAGGCCAAGGCTCACCTAGTCACGACAAGGCTCTTCTGAGGCCAGTGACTTTGCCGGCTGGCGACCGGCCGAAGAAGGAGAAGAAAAAGAAGAAAAGAAAATTGTAGTAAAATTATTAATAAATTAAATGAAATTCTAAGTCACAAAAATATACAGAGTTGTACCAAACACATTTCTCTTTCAGGAACATAAATTTTATATAGTTACCAAACGTGTTCAAATGATCAGAAATTGTTTCCAAGAACAGAATCATAAAAAATGTTTCTAAAAAAAAAAAAAATTATTTCCCAGAACAGAAACGTTACTAAACGCACCGTAAACTTCCTACATATAATTTCTATATTGGTCACTGCTAGAGTGAAACTGAGTCAAGTTATTCTTGGCTAGCTTGACTTGATCAATAATTATAAGAGAGATCAACTTGCCTAAGCTCGAACTATTCGAATATCTTATTAAGTTGGGCTTGCCAACACTTAGCTTGACGGAGGAGTCTAATCGAGTATATTTGGAAAACCGGAGGCATTGCCTGCCTGCTTCATGTGAGCATGGTAAGTATGGCCGGACCATTGGCTAAGCCCGAAAAGGTCCCTGAGAATGCCGCGGGGATAGAAGGGGTTGTCAAGCACGGTTATTTCTCATTTGTTAGACCCGAGCATCCACCGACGGCCATCTGGGACTACGACGTAGACCAACCGCCGGTCTCGGAGATTGGTCAAAATGGATTCTGCGTACTAGCTCTCACAGGTAGCAAAGAGGGCATCATTCTTTGACCCATTGTCAACTGACCAAGTAGATGACCAAATAAGTACGCAATTACCCTAAGAACCGGTTGGAGTTTGACTCCAGTGTCATCACCCCGGAGCACACAACTCTCCATCAGATCATCATTGTGTTGACGCCGGCGTATTATTATAACGTTTTCCAGGGAATGGCGTGATACATCGGGTCTTCCTACTTAATTTATCAGCACATACCTAACACAGCCGAGAGAAATAATACATCGCAGTCGACGGGCTGCAAAAGCATATTTTAGCTGCAAGATGGGTTATTATTAGAGAGGGAGGAGCCGGGAATTCTTTGCTTCCTATCTTTTCTAATACTGCCGATTTGTATAAGGTCAATACAGCGGAACCTGGTCCAAATCCACGGGCGACTGCTATCATGTGTTGACATTTCTTTTCGTGGTAAAGTGTTGGCTGATTCTCCTTCGCCCTACGCAGGCGAGTTCTCACCTCGCGATTGATGAGACTACATACATCCTTTGGGGGCAGTACCTGATCTTAATAAACAGCTAATTCTATCATTTCAGAGTTATCCTAAATTGCATACCCTATTAGTAAACGAATATATCGCGTAGCAATAAATATGAAATGCACCGGCACGTACATACCAAGTGACTATATCTATCGCCATGTTTCAAACATTTGCAAATGAACCTGCATGCTTGTTTAACAATGGATGCGATTACTTTAATTAGTTTATCTATACCTTGAGTCGTTGGGGTAGATTTGTCATACACCTACCCTGGAAAAAAGGGGCTACAAGGTTCGTGGTAATTTAAGTGCGATTGCAACCCAAACCACTTCGAGAGCCCACTCCTGATGTGACCGGCAGTACTAAACTATGTTTCTGGAGCTTCTTAGGTTGATGTCCTTTGAATTTGCACTGTTGGGACTGCTGTGATTGGTGCGAAGATGACATCTCTCTTGTAAATGCACGAGAGAAGTCAGTGCAATCTGCTGAATGTATGAGAGTGGTTGGCCCGTCCCCAGCAGAACTGCTCGAACGATTATCAAATACTGTCGCAGAACCCAGGATGTTCTTTTTATATCTCTGCTCTGCCCTTCGGAGTAGAAGACAAACCAAAATCATGTAAAGTCGCTGAGAGAGTTGAACTAATCTGCATTTTATATAGTAACTCCAACCCCAACACGATGTGGCCCGACGACATTGGTGCTTCGTGGGTTGTTGCTCAGAGCAGAACACCGAACTGCTTCAAAAGGGTTGGTGAGACCAAACCGAGTCAATATTGTAATGGATTCAGTCATCTTTCACTTTCCGAGGTCATTGTCCCGCATATTGTAATGGACTCAGTTTACCTCCAGAGACCGCCCATGACGTCCGGCACAGTGCCCGCTAAGATTGAATTGTCCAACCTACATTATACAACGATGGTATTTTAAAATATGGATATTCTGACTTTCAAAGAATTATCTTGTGCACATTGAAGATTGTCGCCGCGATATACATTATCCAAATATCACTGGGCTGCAGTATGCTTCCAGGGAAGAGTAGTCCTCATATGATGCCGTCGACGTCAACTCTCAATTGATGGGTCAGCTTCTTTCTTTCTGAATCGACACAACGAGGGGAGTACCGTGATTTCAACATTAATGTACTCGCTATGCATGTGCATTGACAAAGGAAGATATATAAGTGAAAAAAATGCTTCCAAGCCTTGAAGTCAGCCGTGGTGATAGGTCGTGATCATTTAGTCATTCGCACTGTTAGTGATATTTCGGCTGTTTAGGATATTATGATTCTTTTATTGATTGATTGAAATTAATGTCATAATGCTATGTTATTTCACAAGATCTCACACGTTTCTTGGCACTGTACGACTCTTTTTTAGTCCATCCATTGATCAGATTGTTGATGTCTTCGCAAACGAATATCACTCGGACGTTTTAAAAATCTTTTTTTTTTCCAAATTCCAGTTGACTTTTTGTACGTCGCCTTGAGTTTGATGGGATATAAGTGATATTTTGGATATTATGGATATATTCCTGATTGATTGTAATTGATATTGCAATACGTTGTTATTTTAGATAATCTATCATATTCTATTACTTTACTTTAAAAACCATTCTATAAAACTTATAAATAGGTTCTTGTATTCTTCATTGATACGCAACGAAATATTCAAAAAATTTCCAATTCCCTTTTTTGCATTAATATTCAATCAAATCAAATTATGTTATGCTAATGTGACTTTATCAACCCAATTGCGTGTTTCATAACTTTTAAATTATCAAACTCAATGCAGATCATGTCAACAAAATAGATAATCACCATTAACTAAGGGATATCACACTATGGTGACGAATGTATTAAGTACATCTCCTTGTATAATTAGGCTATGGATGCAATTTGGTGTGGATATTTGTCTAAAAAGTCCTAAACCTACTACATTTTTGTCAATTTGTGTCAATTTTTTTTTAAAATTTTGTCAATTGAATCATAAACTTTTTCACGTTTTGCCAATTGAGTCTATTCAATCAATTTTGGTGAACATCTTTGTGCAGGAAATTGTACACTTTGAAATAAGAGCCACAATTCAATTGCAAACTTTTGAAGATTGTTTAGCTTTGTTAGAATTTCCAAAAAATAAAAAATAAAAAATAAGTGGATAGATATAAGGATACCGTGCGTTGGGGTTGCTTCAGCTTTTTGACGACGAATAACTGATAACGGAGGAGATAATTTTGTATTCTCTACTGAAGAATGAAACTAATGGGACAAGGCCCGTTCATCGGAAAAGAGGGCGAGGACAAAGAAAAAACACGAAATACGTGGAAAGGGACCATTGAAAGAGTAGTACCGTATGCAAAAGAATCAAAAGACGCTTCCAATTTTATTTTTATTATTATTATTATTTTTTGGGAGATATCATATGAGCTCTAATTTTTCTGAAGGACTTCCAATTGAGATATCATAATGAATCAAATAGCTCGATTTCCTCCAAATTAACACAAAACGAAGAAAGCTCCACTTGTGGTGGATTTCCCAGTTCCCAGTACAAGGATGCCGAAAACTCCCCGTGATGGCGAAGGGGAGACCAGCGATCCCCGAGACGGAGTCGCTCTCAAGGACAGTCGTATGAAACCTCGAATAGTGCTACTCTTGAAAAGATTGATTGTGGCTGCTGTCGAGGATAGAGATGGGTTTTGGACGAAAAACAAACGACTTGGAACGACCAACGTGTGGTCCAATGTCAAGATGCAAACAATGATAACGGTGGTGGGGCACTTTTTTTTTTTTTTTCTAAGACTTACCCAAAAAGAAGATAAAGCTGAGGTCTAATATAAAGACATAATTAGTCCTTCTTACAGTCCTCGATCTCATTTTCTATACACTTGACACCTCACCAATTATAATTAGATTTTCAATGTTAACAACCTCAATTGGAGTTGTATGCTGTTCATTGAAGACATAGCTTTAATATATAAAAAATTCCCAAGATTTTAATGTGGTACATGAAGTGAAATCGCTTGCAATTGCATTGAGTTGTTTTTTCACCAACCAAATAAAGTAATAAATACCACTAGGTTTATGGTTCAAGCAAATTATTTTGATAAGCAGTACTAAGACCCAACTCTAACCAGTTTAAAGGAAGAAAAGCGAAACTAAGAGACATCGATATCTTTTATTGTCAGATTACTGAACATGGCGCAACTTAAAAGTTTAACGAGATTCGACTGATTTCGGATGGTTATGTATGGGGCTGGCATTGTTAATTATATAGAACAAAATTTAATATGGTACCCTAGTAAAGTAGTTTGTATATTTTTTTTGTAATTATCTTATGGTGCAAGGAGAAGTCACTCCTCGTAGACTAGTTTATGTCAAATTGCCTGTGACATTAGAAGACAGTGATCAAGCGAGATGCCACAGAATTAGAAAGTAGACATGTGCGTCGGATCGACCAAATCATATGGACCGAGTGCTATGGATGGAGGCAAAGAAAATACACCAGCGACGCAAGGCTTCAATTAAATAGGACAAACACGGACAGGGGCGACGAGGCACATGGGGTTACGTACATACATACATACAGACGACGACGACGACGACGACGACAGAAGAAGAAGAATCAAAGGACGTTAAGATAACGAGGGGTCAAGGGCCTGAAGAGGGTGGGAGCATGGGACTCGATGAAGGCCACCTGAGACCGGGAGAGGTGGAGGTAGACCACCCAGTCGCCGTTGCAGAGCGGGCTGGGCATGGGCATAACGTACCCGGCTTCCCCTCCCCACGGGAAGTGATACGACCCCATTACTGGCTTCCCCCACCCGAAGTCCATCTCAGTCACCGGGAACCTCTGTCCCGATGACACCACGAACGCCGTCGACCCTTCCTCCTCCTCCTCGCTTCCGGGCTTGCAGTATATCCTTGCCACCGCTGGCACCGGCCGGTGCTCTTCCACCCAGTCTATCAGGTCCAGGAAGTGCTCCCTCGTCGCCCCCCTCTCCACAAATTCGTGCACCGCCTCCGCTACCCAGCTCAACGGCTTCTCCACCACCTCCATCGCCCTCTTCTCTCCAAATGGTATCGACAGCACATTCCCAAAGTAGGACGCCATGGGTGTGGGCTTGTCGTCCACGGCCGGACTCATCAACCTACACCTGCCGTCCACGACAATCCCCATCCTTGACATCGTCTTGTTGTCATCATTATTAGCGACCGAGGAGGATTCCGCCACCATCTTCCAAAGGAAAGCGCTGAACGATTCCAACTTAGACCTCTTGCTTCCGCTGGAACAGGCCCTCTGCTGCAACTCGCTTAGCTTGGTGGCGGTCACGTAGTACATGCGGCTTACCAGACAGTCGTCATCCCTCGATGTCGTCGTCTCGTGTTCCTCGTCTGCCTCTTGCTTTTGCTGGGGAGGTGGGGGCAACGCGGAGAGTGGGATATACATGCTGTCTAGAGAAGGGTCAACACAGAGCGGACGCCTAGGGTTGAGAAGAGAGCGGCGGAAGGAAGGAGGGAGCGAGATCGGGGCAGCGGAGCGAGCCGTCTCTGCCCAAAACACCAGGAACATGTTGGCCGAGTAGGCGTCAGCTATCCGATGGTCAAACGTACACGCCACCACTATCCCCCCACACTTTAGCTCCGTCGCCTGAATGTTTTCCATCAAATAAAAAACTCATTTCTTGATTAATAGAATCAATCATAGTGCATTTGGCAGCTTAGCTGAGAAACTATCACATGACATATTGACCATCTAGAACAAAATTATTTTAATGAGTAATTACATGTATTCAAACATGGGTAAACATGATTAATGGGGGAAACTAACATGATCTTCACATACGAATTTTTCGGCGTCACAACAGTTTTGTTTTTTTTTTTTTTTTGCCCATTCAGTGGGGCGGTTCAACAACTGAACAATGTTTTAATCCTCCATTTAATTTAACTATAATCGCTTCACAGACTAACGCTAGAGAGCAGAGATTCCTTAAGTGTCATGGCACGTTTCCCATGAATTCTTCGTGCTTGAGGGCACTGGGAACTCCAACCAAGATATTTTGGTCTCATCTCAGGTCCCACCCTCGCAAGATTTTTTTCATCCATTCAAAATATATATATATAAAAAATGATAATCTCCTCCTTCACTGTATTTCTGTCACTCAACGTGTCATGCTATTATTATTTCACTGTTCCCTATAGACGCGATGAGCCAATGTGTCATCTTAATGATCACATAAATAAACCAGGGGAGCTCGCGCAGAGTGTGAGATTCTCTTTCCTTTGGGCATTTAGCAATAAATCTTTCTACATTGTTATGGTTATTATGAAAAATCCCTGATGCATGTAATCACAGATTATGATGTTACTCGTGATCAAAGTTAAAATATTATTCTTCTTTCTAAATGATGCTAAATGGTACCCCAAGCGATCTGCCAAAGAGAAATACTTAAGCGATTGTTTTTAATTATTTGTGGGAATAATAATCTATCTTGGACCATAAAAGAAATTAACAAATAATTATAGATTATTATGAGATTTATTTTTTTTTAAATTTGTGGTTGACGATGTGTTGTTATTTTAACAGTATCTCAAAAATTGTTCGATAGTTGCCATGCATAAATAAAAGATTAAAGAAAAAAGGCCAAGGTTTAGGTGAAATGAAGACGAAAATGGGCGCATATCCAGTGATTTGATCTCCTGAGAGGGATAAACGACATATAGTGCGGTAGTATCTGATATCTATACCTGAACAGCAAGAACGCCTTGCTTCTTCGCGGGCACTAGTTTCCCTTCAATCGTTTCGTCGGGATTATACAGGTTGAGATGGCGGAGTTCTATGTCTGCAAAAGCTTCGATAAAGTCGACCCCACGATTGTTGCAGAGGAGCTCGGGCTCACCAACCGAGTTCTGGACCACCTCTCCGGCGAGAGCATAGTAGGAGACCAGAGCTTGGGCCAAGGCGGCTTTCAGAATACCAACCATGGACCCATATCCCAGCCTATGTGAGGCGGTCGTGGTTGGGTTGGCGTAGCAGAAGAAGACGCCTACCTCAAGCGGAGGCAAGAGCAAGTCGAGGTTGGAGAGGGGAAGCCAATGTTCTTGCATGGGAAGCGCTGCCGCCACCACTTCTTTCTTGCCCCACTTCACCGCGAACTCTCCGCCTGCCCCTGCAACTGAACCCATTTTATTTACTCTGTAGCTAGAGAGAGAGAGAGAGAGAGAGAGAGAGAGAGAGAGAGCGCGCGCGCGGGGAGAAGAAGTTAAGGGGATGGACCTGTTCGATTGAAGATGAGCCGGCATTTATAGGCCCAAACGGTTGCCATACTGACTCCCTCAAAGACTATTCCTCAACTACCGTCCATCTTATCTGTGGGGAAAAAAAACATATGGGGGCTTCATGGGGTTTTATTTAATCATCATCTACTCTCACCCGGATTTGTTCACGTCTACGCTCCCTCGAGATCATAATTTCCTCGGCAGAAATCGGAAGAGGTCAAGCGCGCAGAGAAAAGGACTAAGTAAAGAATAAGACCCAGCCAACTTCCCTCCCGTTCCCCTCATTATTCATTTCCTTTGAAGATTGCAAACCCCCACCAATTATCTGCGAAAATTTCACTATTTTCCAAAAATGTCCGCCCCAAATACTAATTCCTCATACTCCTCAAATCACTCAAAATCAATTAAAAATTAAATTGCCAACCACTAAGCATGATGCTAAAACGAGTTTGCAAGGTGGACAATTCAGTCATTTCAATTCAGGATTCTCTTTAAGAGTATTTGAACAGCATTTGCAATAGTAAAGGTATATACGCAGTAATCAGATAATGAGCAAGACATGAATGCTTGAAAAAACCAAAAAAATATCTTCTTAAAAGGAGCTTTGACACGGCCAACGCATTCCGACTATAAAAGTCAGGAAAGTTACGTGTTTGCTGAAAATATCTAAAAGCCCTGGGATATTTCTGGAAAAAAAACTCAGATGGGAAACGTGCTAAAAAATACGAATTTCTGAGCTCATTTTCCACGATTTTTTGTCATTCATTGGGAGCTTCGAAAAAGATGTGCAGGGAAGAGGGTGCAGTACCATGGTAGTTTGGGTGGGTAGGGAGGAGGGTGGCGGTGACCCTGCCTTTGACCTGCTCCAAAAGGACAAACATTTATGAATCGTCGACTTCTCACGTATACACTCAGCGCGCGGAGGACGTCATTACCTCACCGGGCGTACAGCAACTCCCGCAGAGAGCATCCACTTCCACGGATAGTCAAGCGGTTTCTCATTCTGCTAGGAAAGAGAAAGGTTACGTATTGCAAACAAGAGAACCAATCCGGAAGAGCGACGATACGATACTAGACTATTAACAGACCGCAAATCGGAGTTGTTAGGTTGGCATATTGAAATTGGCAATCAACTGAGCTGAACCTTTTGCAGAACACTGGAAAATTAATTCACACCGAAACCTTGGACATGTTGCAAGGGAGCAGATGTTAAAAGCAAATCCAGAAGAAGTTGACCTGTCCCAGCTATAAAATGCCCACATGCAAGAGGCCTTTTGTGGGGCTTCGCATATTCCCACTATAGAATTATTTAAATTTCATCATTACCCTATCTCATCCTGTCTAATGTGATGCTAATACATAATGTGTCATTAAATCTATCAAATGGGTGGGTCGCGTTAAGAGCAAATTCAGAAGAAGTTGACTTGTCCTAGCTATAAAAGGCCCACATGCAAGAGGCCTTTTGTGGGGCTTCGCATATTCCCACTATAGAATTATTTAAATTTCATCATTACCCCATCTCATCCTGTCTAATGTGATGCTAATACATAATGTGTCATTAAATCTATCTAATGACTCATAATTGACCCATCTTATACTCAATTCATACCTAACCTAACCTATATTATTAAAATACTTCTATATTTATATTAAATCAAGAAAACTCACATCTAAATTGAAATGAGAGGCCGGAGTAAGCGTGCGATTTAACACCCATATTATTTTAGATTTTACCATTCTAAAACCATTTATGATCCATTTACCGGGATATAACTAATCTATACAACAACTGAATCAAATATAAATTAAGAAATGAGCTTATGACCCATTTTGAGGCATTTACATGTCATGAAATTAGTCTAAAGACATTGGAAAATTGAATGTTTTAACTGTATGTTTTTGGTGACGTTGATTAATTCATTTTGAGTTTGAATCCACGAAAATTATCCTATCCAAATAGAGATTCCAAGTCCAATTGAACTTTTGCGTGACCCAACCTATGAAACAACAACGAATCTTTATTGGAGTTGAATTTCTAGTTTTTCTTTAAGCACTCAAGTGAGCAAAGATGCATTTGCCCATAATAGTCATTGTGTAGTGCGTAACAGACCAAAAAAAACCAAAAAAGGGCAAAAAAAAAAGACCAAAAAAAAAAAAAAGAAGAAAATTGTGTGGCGTGTTAGGACAATTATGAAATAAAAAAAGTCATAATCTATTGTAAGGATGTCAATTCAGCTTTAGACATTTCAATATATCTAATTTAATCATAAATTTTTTAACAATTTATTAATGTAATCATTCAACAATTTTGACTGACAATCGCTAATTTGAACGACTGTCCTTTGTGGTACAACTAGTGACGCAGAGAAAGTTATGCTTGGAAATGATTCCAAAAAGATAGTGTTTATTTTGAATGATGAAGTGCATATTAGGCACCTATTTGTAGGGAGGTCGCCATCTAGAAAATAACCAAATAACTGAAATTAAATAACAATATTAAGGAAAATGTATTGATAAAAGGGAAAATTATCAAAACACGACTAGAAAATTTGCAAAACGAGTCTGAAATCTGTGACATCTCGGAAATCAAAAGAAACGCGTGAATCAAATATTGTAACCTATTTGTAATATTGAAGATCACGCAATCCTCTTTGATTTGTGGGACCACCCGCTCTTGTTACGTTCAATGTTTCCATAAAGACATTTGCATATTGTTCTACATCAGTCTCCTCCACTTCAGAAGAACTCAACCCCGAGTTATGGTTAGGATAAAGAGGAGTATCTGGAGGATGATACTCAAATAGGTCCGCTACATTGAATGTCGGGGAGAAGTTGAGGTCACCAGGAAGATCAACAACATAGGTATTGTCATTGATTTTCTTCACAATTCAACAGGGACCAACTTTCTTGTGCTTCATCTTGTTATATGTACCAACAGGAAAGCATTCCTTGCGGAGGCAGACCATCACTTCGTCACCCTCAACAAATACCTAGAAGCGACGATGTTTATCTAAAGTAGCTTTGTAAACAGTAGTGGAAGCTTCTAGCTGTTGCTTCACACCCTCTTGTATCTTTTATAATTTTGTTGATAAGTTTTCGGTCGCAACACTATATCATGGGACTTTGGGCAAAGGCACGAGATCTGGTGTATGTTGTGGCGTTCTGCCGTAAATAACCTCAAATGGAGACTTGCCCGTGGAACGGTTAATAGTGTTGTTAAAAGCGAACTTAGCAGGAGCAAGATACCAGTCCCATTGCTTTGGCATGTCACTACAAAGACACCGAATAATATCCGCCATAGTACGATTGACGACTTCAGTTTGACCGTCAGTTTGAGGAAGAGCTGCTATACTACAAATCCATCCCAAATAAATGCCATAGGGTCCTCCAACAATGACTAAGAAATTTGGTGTCACGATCGGAGGTGATAGTTTTCGGAACACCATGCAAACGAACTACTTCTCGAAAAAATAAACTTGCTACATGGGAAGCATTAGAAGTCTTCTTGCAAGGGATAAAGTGTGCCGTCTTTGTAAACCTGTCCACTACCACAAAAACATAATCCATACCTCGTTGGGCTCGGGGAAGGCCCAACACAAAATCCATTGAAATGTCTATCCAAGGTCTAGAAGGAATAGGTAAAGGGGTGTAAAGTCCAGTGTTATGAAAATGGCCTTTCGCAGTTTGACAAATGTAGCACTTTTTCACAAATCATCCAACGTCCCGTTTCAATTGAGGCCAATAGTACCGCTCTTCAACTAAGGCAACGGTTTTGTCTCACCCAAAATGTCCTCCAAGGGAGCCACCATGCAGCTCTCGAATAAGTTCTTCCCACAAAGAGCTGCGAGGAATGCACAACCTATTGCCAAAGAATAAAAATTTGTCTAGAACGATCATGTTTCCGTGAGTACCTGTCACAGAACATTTCTCCCAAATGTCCTGAAAATCTTCATCATCAGCATAAAGAGCACATAGGTGGTCAAAGCCCACAACGTCAGTGTGCATGGTGACAAGTGTTGGAGCACGACAGCTAAGTGCATCCGCAACTTTGTTCAAGTGGTCTGCCTTGTGTTGAAACACGAAATTGAATTGCTTCAAAATTGGAGACCCAATGTCCATGCATTTGATTTAGATGTTTTTAGCTCTTGATATACTTGAGTGCCTAATGGTCAGTGTTAAGGACAAACTCATGTTGATAAAGATAGGGCTGCCAATGCTTCATAGCTCGTACTACAACAAAGTACTCCCTGCTCATAGGTAGACCATCACTTGCGAACATCATTAAGTTTCTCGCTAAAATAAGCAATAGGCTTACCTTCCTAGGAGAGAACAACACCGATTCCTACATTAGAAGCATCACAGTCCAGTTCGTATACTTTTTCAAAATTCAGGAGCATCGGTATTGGTGCTGTGGAAAGTTTTTCTTTGATGAGAGCAAAGCTGGCTTTTGCTTCATCACACCAATGAAATTTTATTTTCGTCAAGCACTCAGTGATCGAAGCCATAATAGAACTGAAATTTCGGATAAAGCGTCGGTAGATATCGCAAGCCCGTGGAAGCTACGCGCCTCCCCAACGATCTAGGGAGTCGGCCAGTCACGAATGGCAACTACCGTTTTTGCATCAACTTGAAGGCCTTTTGCTTTGACAATATACCCCAAGAAGCGGAATCAATCAACCATAAAGTTACATTTCTTCACATTAATGTACAATTGGTTCATCTGCAAGGCCGATAAGACATCCCTTAGATGCTCCATATGTTGTTGGTCATCTGGACTATATATGAGAATGTCATTGAAGTAGACCACCACAAACTTGCCAATAAAAGGTTTGAGAACCTGAGTCATCAAACGCATGAAGGTTCTAGGCATGTTGTGAGGCCAAACGGCATGTCAAGCCATTCGTACAAACCTTCATTTATTTTAAAGGCTGTTTTCCATGCATCACTAGGGTGGATGCGTACTTGGTGATATCCGCTACGTAGATCAATCTTTGTAAAGACCTTTGATACCGCAAGCCAATCAAGCATGTCATCCAAGCGAGGGATTGGGAATCGGTAGTTGACAGTAATTCGATTAATTGCCCGGCTATCAACACACATACGCATGCTTATGTCTTTCTTCAGAGTGAGGAGTGCGGGTACTACACAAGGGCTCATGCTTTCCCGCAAGAAGCCTTTTCGAAGAAGTTCTCCTACTTGGTCTTGCAAAATCTGGTTCTCATTTGGATTCATCCGGTAGTACAGCAAATTAGGGAGGCTCGCTCCTGGAAGAAAGTCAATCTCATGTTGGATATCCCTCAAGGGGGTAATCCAACAAGTAGATCCTCCAGGATAACATTGCTGAATGCTTTCAATAAGGGCTAAAGAGCCGCCGGGATGGAATTAATGGCTTGTTGATTGCCTTTCTCCACAATCATATACATGCCCTCATGTTTACGGACATTTAACATAATCCCTACACTTTGCTTCTTTGGGGCTTGAGGAGTATTCCTCATCGGTTTCAAAATAATCTTCATCTTTTTCCCCACAAAAGAATAGGTGTTCTCTTGAGCCCTGTGAGTGATATCAACGTCGTATTGCCATGGTCGTCCCAGTAGGACATGGCATGCGTCCATCTCCACTACATCACAAATTATGGTGTCCTTATAGGACTTTCCAATTGAAATAGATAATTGACATGCCTGTGTCACCTTGAGTTTGGCCCCTTTATGAATCTTGCCGATTATATAAGGGGAGGGATGTAACTCTGTCTTTAGTTGCAAATGGTCCACCAAAGCCTTGGACACTATGCTCTTACAACTTCCGCTGTCGATGATGACATCGCAAACTTTGCCGATGATGGTACAAGGGGCATAAAAAAGACTATTCCGCTACGTGTCTTCTCTTCGCGCAGCAAGCAATAATCGCCTACCAACGCAGTTGACATGCTCGCCCTCTTCATTCTCCACTTCTTCCTTATAAGTCCAGTCATCTTCGTATATGTCATTGTCGTGCTCGACAACATTAGCCATATTTCGCAGTGGACAATCACTCGAACGATGTCCCAGTTCGTTACACTTGTAGCATTTGATTGGTGGTGGCTTAGCGTACAGGTTCTGGGCATTCCAATTGGCGTTACGGTTGTTTGCAATGAATGGTTCCTTGAGCACCCTAGTAATACTTCCCGGAGTTCGGTTCATAGTGTTGGTTTGCTGATTGGAGGATTCTTGAACATCTAGTTGTCTCCCATTTCCAAATGATCCTCTAGCGGAATAATTGTTAGCCCGATTGATTGGACTAGTTTTCTCTAATTGCATCTCGACCTTTCGAGCCATCTCTTGAGCATCCTCAACGAAGAACAAATGATTTAGTGAAACACAGTCTTAAAAATTAAGTCGCAAGCCATTAATGTACCTAGTGGTCTGTTGTGCCTCTAACTGAGCTAGGTTGTTACGGGCAGAAAGTTGGAGAAACTCCTCCATGTAAGCTTGGACTAATTGGCTTAGCTGCTTACACTTCTGAAATTGTTGAAATAATAATTGTTCATAATCAGTTGGGAGGAACCAAACCTTCAACATTTCATTCATCCGATTTCATGTTCAGATGGGAGCTTTTCCTTGTCGACGTCGGGTTAGTTGTGTTTGCTCCCACCATGCTAAGGCGTCACCCTTCAATTTGTATGCCACCAATTTTACTTGGCGATCCTCTTCAATCTCCATGGCATCGAAGAATTTCTCAACTTCTCAAAGCCAATCCAAAAAGTCTTCAATATTCAAATTGCCATTAAAGGTTAGAAGGTCAACCTTAAGTTGATATTGCTCGGGGTCTCGTCCATATCCCCCGTTTCGGTGGCCTCCACGAACAGGCCGATCGAGGAACTCTTCTTCTCCTTTAGAGTTCTCGACATAGGCTTGTCCCCTTTGTTGGGGATTTGCCCCACGTTCCATAGTTGCTTCCGGGTCTTGAGCTGCCTGAGCATGTTCAGCTGGAAGATTACTAGGTATGGGGTTGGTAGACAATCACCCAATGGCAACAAGTAATTCTTGAAACCTCTGTTTGGTTTGCTCCACAAATTGATTGAACTCATCTCATGTAATAGGCTCGTTTCTACGGCCTTCAACTATGAGGAGATTATCATTAACGTTATTAGCCATTGTCATAGGAGAAACCTGCTCTGATACCAAATGATGCAGAGAAAGTTATGCTTGAAAATGATTCCAAAAGATAGTGTTTATTTTGAATAATGAAGTGCATATTACAATATCTTATGCGCCTATTTATAGGGTGGTCGCCATTTAGAAAATAACCAAGTAACTGAAATCGAATAACAAAATTAAGGAAAATATATTGATAAAATAAAAATTTATTAAAACATAACTAGAAAATTTGCAAAACGCATATGAAATCTATGACATATCAGAAATCAAGGGAAACACGTGAATCAAATATTGTAACTCATTTGTAATATTGAAGATCACGCAATCCTCTTTGATTTGTGGGACCACCCGCTCTTATGATGCTCCAATGTTTCCATAAAGGTATTTGCATGTTGTTCTACTCAGCTAGTGCTAATGTGGACGATTTTATTCTTTTTTTTTTTTTTTTTAAATCTTCAGAATTTTTAATTTTTTTCTATTTTTTGTTCTTTCCTTATTCTTTTGTTTTTTTTTTTTTTTTTTTTTTTTGGCCTTCTTCCTCCATCGGTCACTAGGCCTTAGTGATGGTCAACCTCGATGGCCGACCTCTAATGAGGGGGAGCCTCATTCGAAGCTAGTGAGGTTGACCCGGCCCTTGCTTGTGGCTAATCCTTAGCCATTGGTAAGGCCCAAAGATCGGTGGAAGAAGAAGGGAAAAAATGAAAATAAGAGGAAAAGAAAAATTCAAAAAATAAAAAATAAAAAATCAGATTTTTTTTTTAAGAAAATGTAAAAAATCATTTATGTTAGCTTCGTTAAGAAGGACTACATTGAAAAATTGTAAAATAGTTTTGGATTGAACCGGCATCTGTATAATAGTGTTGACACATAAATTTTAGCGATCCATTGCAGAAAAATTATGAATTGATTTTGACTCCTAAGAAATAATTGATGTCGGAGCATTCTTAGAAGACGACGACTCTCGTAAAGAGTCGTCAATTAAGTGGGCAAGTTGTCGATTGCACTATTATTGATCAAAAATCAAGTCATTGACTTGCAAAGCAATCATCGATTCCAAGTTGCTTGATCACTTCGCATTTGGAGGGTGTCCGCATTCTTTGAAGGCCATTAACTTAGTAATATTGGAATAGGCAAATCTTGGATACATGTACCTAATAATATTTATTTCCTATATTTTCAAGGTCTAGTAAATGTTGTTTAAAGTTTCTAGTGTCCCTATTTGATTTTCGTTGTTTTCCCGTTCTTCTTCCTTATGACTCATTTTGTTTGAAATTGTGAAACTGGAGGAAGGCATCTTGACATTAGTTCGGTGGTAAGAACTTTTTCTTCAATTCTTTCCTCGTCTTCTCACAAGTTATGATACGGTTTCTTCCTTCTCAAGTTCGTTATTTCTTCAAGTGCACCCACCAAATAAACACATGCTTTTTGAGTTTGATAGCAACTAGCTTCACCTTTTGATCATTTGGGAGTTCTTTGTAGTCAAAGATTCTTTCTACAACATATAATCAATCCATAAATTCTTTCTGCTGCATCTTCCCTTCAAATTAAGGAATATCAACCTTTATATAAGAATTTTGCTCAATTCCAGGAAGCTTTGGTACTAATGTTGAGAAATTTCTTCCTCACTTGAAGCTTGACTTTGAGCACCAGCAAAGGGTTGACATCCTCTTCATTAGAGGGAGCATCTTTTGAATCATGACGCAAATCATCGTATTCCAGAAGTTTGAAGTGTTGCAAATGCTCCCGCAATTGCTATATTTGTCTCCTTAAATCATCCATTTCCACATCTTGTAAGTCTCTTTCTCAAGCTGTAAAAGACTCAACGTTTGGTCCCCGTCAATGAAGACCAGCCATTGAACCAAAGCCTAATACCAATTTGACACTAGTGAAAGTGTACAGAAGTAGGAGGTAACACAAGTGAGAACTTAAATAGGTAGGTCGCTCGCTACTCGTAGGAATTCATCTAAGAGATAAGAGCAAAACAATAAATCCTTATTGTTCTCAAGCTAAAGGCTAAACAAGTTTGTGAATTAAAATAAGTCTATCTTCTTATTTATCATATCGTGCTTATAAAGATTAACTTGGAACAACTCTCCAAGCACGAGTAATTACTAAGATTCTGGAAAGACAAAAGGACTCATAGGGAGACAAACCAGGAAACAACAAAAATTAAATAGGAACTCTAAAAACTTTAGACGGCATTTACTAGACCTTGAAAATATAAGAAATGAGTGTTGTTGGGTGCATGTATTCAAGATTTGCTTATTCCAATGTTATTGAGTTGATGGCCTTCAAGGAATGCGGACACCCTCCAAATGTGAAGTGATTGAAGTAGACTTAGATTCTATGATTGTCCAGTAAGTCAACAACTAGATTTGATCGATAATAATGTTATTGATGACTTGCCAACTAAATCGACGACTCTTTAGGAGAATTGGCATCTTTTAGGAATACTCCAACATCAATAATATTAGTTACATTGTATATAGATATTAGGAGCATTTTAGTTAAGCTCATATAATTGCATTAAATTGGAGCGAGAGACCTAAGCGAAAGAGAATCTGAGCTTGATTGAATTTATTGGACTGAGCCCATATAAATTGAAAATTTGGCCAAGCCCACTAATCATAAAGCGACCGAAATTTATATTATCGGTACCAAGTTGGAAAATCAATTTATGGAAACAAGCTTGGGGAGTAATTAAACATAATATCATCAGATCATGGAAGATGAAGGGTTGTTCTTTTGCCATTATTTTTTAGAAGATTGTAGCACTTAACGACATTAACGGCAGCAATAAACCCGCGCGTTACTACCATAACTGTTGTACTTTAGCTAGTACGTCCATGATGGAGTGCGATTGGATCGCATCGTATCGACTTGATATGTTACGATGGAAATATATCTCTTGAAAGGGTACGAAGGGAGATGTATAAGAGTCTCCCGAACACAACCATTGGAATGGTTGGCAAAACATACGATCAGAAATTCCTCTCCTCGGTTTGTCTCATTTCCATCAAAGAAGAAGGAAGGCATTTCATTTCACTTTTACAAGAACAGTTTGCATTTACGTCGTGGAAATCGGGTGTTTTCCTTGTGATTACATTCAGACCAACATGAAGTATTATTGTTCGTGATTGATCCGCAATTCAATGATCGTTCCGGAGTTAATTATTGTTTGCGCATTGGATAAAGGTAAGTCGTCTTCCGCCGACTTGAATCCCAACATTGGTATTAGAGCCCGGTCGCAATTTCTGCCTTGTTTTTTCATCGAACTTTCTCATTTACCATTTGATATCGAGATCAAGAGTATGAAATCTACACTGTTTGAATGTCTATTGGTCGGAATTGAAATCTGAATCGTCCAAAAACGAACCGAAGCGAAAAACGGGTTCAGGGTCATGTACACCCGTACGGTTTTGACAATTTTTTGAAATATTTTTTTTCGAACAAAATACATTTGTAAATATACAGGGTGAAAGTACTCATCGAGATGAGTCCGTCGATGGGTAGAGTGCCGTCGGACGAAACCGGACGCGCCCACACGCGAGGCCAGAAATCGCTACGTGTGGGCGTCACACACCAGACGCGCTGGGAACGCCAACACGTGCGCAACACTCACCGGTCGGTGAACCGATGAGTGACGTCACGTGCGCGTCGGCGAACCGGCACGTGCTGACGTCATGGATGATGTCATCCATCGGTCGGTAACCGCTGGATGATGTCACCGATAGCGGCGGTTGGCCGGTCGGTCCCGATCGAACCGACAACCGACCGGTGACCCGACCCGACCCGAGGACCGACCCGTTGACCCGACCCGACCCAACCGTTGATCGGTCAACCGGTCGGACCGGTTAGCCGGACCGGCGGTCAAACCGGTCGAGACCGGCCAAGAGCCCTTTGGGCTCGCTGGCGCATGCGTCACACGCGCCGCACACTTAGGCGGCGCGTGGGGGCGCGTGCGAGCTCCGATTGGAGCGTGGTCGGTGGCATTTGGTTCGTATGGATGTTCCCTACACTGTGGTGTAGTTATTGTTTATTTTTGAATTTTATAAATGTATGAAATTGTGTATGGAACCCTAAGTACGCGTATTTTTTAAGGTATTAATGCACAATTTATTCATTTGTAGCTAGTATTTTCTTATGTTTTAGGAAATACAATAGCTAACTTATATGAAAATAATGTCACATATGCTGTGTAGAACTTAGTTCGATGGTGGCATGTATATAGTTTAATATACTTGCAATTTTCTAATTCAAAGAAAATTCGAACAATGGTAGGAAATCCTTGTTTTTCCATTATATGTTGTATTGCGGATTTTTTTATTGTAGTTATAGCATGATTGTTTTTAGTACGTTGGTTTATGCTATACTTTTGTGTTAATGGAAAAATGTAGTAATTACATGAGATCATGTAATTATTTTTCCTAGTGGGAGTTCGTAGGTTGGTAGAATTCGAAGGAGTTCTCACCTAGAACTTAAAATTTGTGTAAATTAAACTAATTAATGATAATAGAACAATGGTACATAGGAGCTGATTGGGAACATAGTGAACTTTCGTTTCTATGTCTTTTGTTGAATAATTATTAATTTAGTTTGTCTTTGCTACAAATTAAATATGTGTGTTACTCTGAAAAATGTGCTAGTATTGATTCTGCGTTTAGTATATCAATGTGTTATAGCAATTGATTATGGCTTCGGCATCCAAGACCATTGTGGCTGACCTCAACGGTAACAATTATGATATTTGGCACCGAAAGGTTCAGTACATCTTTGAGGAGCAAGAGGTTTTGGAAACCCTCAACCACACCATGGATGAACTTGAGCATGGAACTTCAGCTCAACACAGGAGAGATCTAGAAGCTTATCAAGCTTGGAAAAAGAAAAATAGCATTGCTCGCATCACGTTGCTGAGCTGTATGCAAGATGATCTCATGTGTGAGTTTGAAAGTTATGATAAAACTCAAGCTATGTGGGTTACCTTGAAAGATAAGTTTGGGGGTACATCTGCCACTAAGCCGAGGAGACTCACCATCAAGTTTGACACATACCGAAAGCGCCAAAATGTAACGATGAGGCAGCATCTTCGGGAGATGTCAAATATGATTCGTGAGCTGAAGTCGGCAGGTCACTCCCTTACTGATGAATAGAAAATTCAAGCTGTTATAAGGTCTCTTCCTGATAATTGGGAGCATATGAAGATCAATATGACGCATAATGAGAATATTGTCACTTTTAATGATATAGCGTGTCATTTAGAATTAGAGGATGAGCACCTAGAGGCTGCGAAATCCTCTACCCATGCTTATGTTGCTTAATCGAGTTCGCACAAAACTTCGGGCTTCAAGCGCAAAAGAAATTCTCAATTCAACAACAAAGGGAAGAAGACTGATTAGGCATCTAAGAGGGCTAAGACCTTCCAACGCAAGAAGCGTGGTGGGAAGAAGGACAAGGCCAAGATGAAGTGCTACAATTGTGGCAAGATGGGTCACTTTGCTCGTGAATGCACTGAGCCGAAAGAGGTACCCTATTACTCCATTACTTTAAGTAATGCTTTTGTTTCTAGTATTGTAATGCTTGCTGAATCATATCCAATGTGGACTGTAGACTCAGGAGCAACAGACCATGTAGCTAGAGACCGAGAAGCATTTGTGGAGTATCGTCGAATACAACTTGGAAGAAAATGGATATATGTTGGGAATAACTCAAGAGTTGAAATGAAGGGTATCGACACATGTAAATTAATTTTACGTGGTGGTCGAAACCTATTCCTACATGATGTCCTCTATGCTCCGGATATTCGACGAAACTTGGTCTTCGTAATTGTTCTTCTTAGCTTAGGTTATGTATTGAATTTTCATGGTGATTACGTTGACATTTTGCATGAAACAGTTTATTATGGTTCAGGTCATGTATCGAATGGTTTTATGGTATTAGACATTAACTATGATCAGTACAATATTAATGTCGATGGTTGTTTTTCTTTAATTGCATCTTCTAGTAATGTTGAGATTGATGCAAGTACTTGGCATGCTAGATTAGGTCACATTGGGTTGCAAAGAATGCAAAGATTAGCTAAAGAAGACTTTAGGGTCACTCGCTAATGTTAATCTACCTGTATGTGAACATTGTCTACCAGGAAAATCAATTAGAAAACCATTCGGTAAAGGGACTATTGCCGAATTTCCATTGCAATTCATACATTCTAACATTTGTGGTCCTTTGAATGTGAGGGCAAGGCATGAAGTCTCATATTTCATCACTTTCATAGATGACTTCACGTGTTTTGGTTATGTCTTTCTGATCTCCCATAAGTCAGAAGCATTGTTGACGCCTAAATTTCAATTAAGGTTTTTAAATTAGGTCTTAGTTTCTATATTTATGTTTTTTTTTCCTCTTTTTTGGATAATAAATAATAAAAACAAGAAAAAAGTAAAAACAAAGAAAATAAAACAAAAAAGCAGCCCATTTTTCTCTCCCTCTCTTCCCCCTCCGCGTGGGCCCCTACGGCCCATTTTCCTCCTCCTCCAGCCCGGCCCTCTTCGGTCATCTTCTTCCTCCGTCCGCTCTGCAGCACACGCGCGAGAGGGTGCGGCGCCGGATGAACGGACGAGACGGCGACGCGCTTGGGGGCAGGGCGGCGGACGGGTGGCGGATGGGACACCGGTTCGATCGGCGGAGGCCGTTCGGCGCGCGGGGACCGGCGGTCGAACTCCGTCGACCGGTTGCCCCCTCCCCTATAAATAGGCCCTCCACCTTCGTCGGAAAGGACACACGAGGAGAGAGAGGAAGCCAGCAAGCTTAGAGGGGTTCTCGAGAGACTTCGGGGAGCTTAAAGAGTGAGCAAGGCGAGAGTCGGGTCGCGAGCTCAAGCGACCTCCTCGAGAGACTTCGGGAGGCCGGCGGCGCGAGCCCGAGGGGAGAGATCCGGCGGGTGGAGGCTGAGAGAGAGGGAAGCCGCAAAGCTCGGAGATCCCCCGAGAGACTTCGGGGAACTCGAGAGCGAGAGAGAGGAGAGAGATCGAAGCCGCGAGCATTCAAGCTTCCCCCGAGAGACTTCAGGGGAGGCTCGACGCTCGCAAGCCCAGATCAAAGGGAGAGAGGAGAGTTCGAGCACCCTCTGCCGTCGTCGTCGTCGCCGCCGTTCGCCGTTCAAGCTGCCGTTCGCCGTTCAAGCTGCCGTTCGTGGACGGTAACGTACCGCCGCCATCGCCGCCGCCATCGCCGTCGCCATCGCAACCCCCCCGTCGTCCAGTCCTCGTTGCTGCTGTTGCCGCCGCCACGCCTCGGCAGCCCTCCCCTCCTCGGCGCTGCGAATCGGGAACCCTAGGGTTCCTGATTTTTCGGGTCGCGGCCCCTGGGTCGTCGGGTCGGACCCGGGTCGCGGCCGGGTAGGGTTCCACGAGTCGGGTCGCGGCTGTGAACCGGGTCGAGAGCGGGTCGTGCGTGGGTTTGAACCGGGTAGGGTTTCCGCTTTGAGATGGGCCTGTGCCCGTGGGCCGGGTAGCCTTTGGGCTGAGGTTTTTATAAAAATGGGCCAAAATGGGTTTGGGCTTTTACATTTAAAAAGAAAAACAATAAAAAAAATCCAGTCGGGCCAACGCGGCCCGTCCCGTGTCGCGATTCGATGACTCGGGTCGGCCCCAACCCGGAATCCGACCCAGGTTGTTTTTTATATTATTTTAATACAAAATAATATTTTAATAAAAAAATAAAAAAAATAAATAATATTTTATTTAAAAAAAATCAAAAATATCTCATATTTTCCCAAAAAAGCAAAAAAAGTCAAAAAGACTTATAATTTCCAGAAAAAGACCAAAAAATTAAAAAAAAAATACTTTTTACGTTCCAAAAAATGAGAAAATGATCCAAAAAATGCTTTTCCTCCACAAATGCATGGAAAACCTCTCAAAAATCCAAAAAGC
Organism: Eucalyptus tenuipes; assembly: GCA_014182365.1. Classification (NCBI taxonomy): domain Eukaryota; kingdom Viridiplantae; phylum Streptophyta; class Magnoliopsida; order Myrtales; family Myrtaceae; genus Eucalyptus; species Eucalyptus tenuipes. Next base: position 31,758,691 of record CM024546.1, read on the forward strand.
CTTAGGGTTTAAACAGGATTAGGTATCGAAAGGGCATTAGTGATTAACTAGTGTAATCAAGTCACCGATCCTAATTTCTCTGGTTGTGCAGGAGCGAGTATTTCTCCCGATAGTTCGTTTGGGTTTCTAATCGACCCATCCCAAACCGATTAGTGGCGACTCCATTTTAAATTAACTTACACGTTAAAAACTTGAACCATTAAGTCGTGAATTGGTGGACTTGGGAGAGTCCGGGTTAAGCTTAATAGACTTAGCCAAACCATTAGCCTCCGCAAGGCGCTCGCCTCGATCGGGCGCCGAAAGAAAAAAAGAGGTCGCGACAAGCATTAGACTGCTTTAAACGATATATAACGATGGTAGAGAATCAGTTGAACAAAACAATAAAGGCATTGAGAACCAATCGCGGACGTGAGTATCTATCGGAGCAATTCAAGGCACTTTGTGATGAAAAGGGAATTGTACGATAATTGACTATTCCTGGTACTCCACAACAAAATGGGGTAGCTGAGAGAAGGAATAGAACCCTAATGGAAATGGTTAGGTCTATGATGGCGCAAGTAAATTTACCTATCTCCTATTGGGAGATGCATTATTGACTGCTGTCTATGTACTTAATCGAGTGCCCTCAAAATCGATCACTTCCACCCCTTATGAATTATGGACTGGTAGGAAACCAGACTTGAGTATTTTACGTCCATGGGGATGTGCAGCTTATGTTCATGATTCTTCCCAAATTAAGCTCTAGACGGAAGAAATGTATCTTTATAAGATATTCTGAACACTCCAAAAAAGGGTACGTGTTCATAAGTGAACAAGCTTATGGAAATGTGACCGAAATGGAGTCACGAGATGTCACGTTATTGGAGAACGATTTTCCTAGTAGAGGTGAGATTGATAAGGACTTTCAATTATATGAGATGGAAGACCTGATAACACACCCACTAATGTTGTAGAGGGAAATGAAAATTTACCTCAACACATAAGACCTAGTGGGAGTGTAGCATTGCCTGATGAATTGAATTCAAGAGAAATTCAGTTGCGTAAGAGTAATCGTAAAAGCATTCTTCGTCGTTGTTTTGAGATTGAAGGAGAAGCATTTATGATTGCTCTGAAAGACGATGCTGAGCCTAAGACTGTTCAAGAGGCTCTCTCATCCTCTGATAAGGAAGAATGGAGAAATGCTTTGGAAGATGAGATGGAGTTAATGAGAGAAATCATATCTGGGACTTGATTGATCTACCACCCAATCATAAGGCCATTGGAAACAAATGGGTCTTTAAGATTAAGCGAAGGGTGGATGGATCCATTGAAAAGTATAAGGCTCGCCTTGTGGTGAAAGGTTATACTCAACAAGAGGGTATAGACTATAAGGAAACCTTTTCACTAGTTGTAAGGTTTGCCTCAATACGCCTTATTCTAGCCATCGTTGCACATTTGGACCTTGAATTACATCAAATGGATGTAAAGACGGCATTTCTCAATGGAGAACTAGATGAGGAAATCTATATGAAACAACCAATAGGTTTCATAGCTAAAGGTCAAGAGCATAAAGTTTGCAAACTTCGTCGCTCAATAAATGGCCTTAAACAATCATCTAGACAGTGGTATCTTCGTTTTCATCCAGCCATAACAACTTTTGGTTTCACGATGATCGAAGAAGATCACTGTGTATATGTCAAGCGGTCCGAAGATAAATTTGTGATTTTATCACTTTATGTGGACGATATTCTGTTAGCTGGAAATGACAAGGTTTTGGTTATCACCATAAAAGAATGGTTGTCCTCCAATTTTGAAATGAAGGACATGGGAGAAGCTGCTTATATATTAGGACTTAAGATTGAAAAAGATCGATCAAGGAAACTCCTTACTTTATCACAAGAGTCTTATATTATGAAGATTCTTGAGCGTTTAAATATGCAGCACTGTAATCCTATTGATACCCCTGTCATGCAAGGTGAAGGCCTAAGTGCTGAGATGTGTCCTAAGACTCCAAAAGAAATTAAAGTAATGGAAACTGTTCCTTACGTTAGTGCGGTCGAAAGTTTGATGTATGCTATGATGTGTACTCGACCCGACATATGTTATGCCGTGGGATTGGTGAGCCGATATCAATCAAATCACAGTCAAGCACACTGAAAAGCAGTGAAGATGATTTTGAGATACTTGAAGGGCACTATAAACTATCGAATTTGTTACCAAGGGAATGATTTACGCCCATCGGGCTATTCGGATGCTGATTGGGGTGGAGACACAGATGAGCGTAAATCGACTTCTGGATATGTGTTCTTGCTCAATGGAGGTGTGATTTCTTGGAATAGCAAGAAACAGACATGCACGGCTTTGTCTACTATGGAGGTAGAATTTATTACATGTTCTGCCACAGTGCAAGAAGCAGTATGGCTAAGACGTTTCTTGGAAAATTTAGCCACTATCACTAAGGTTCCAAGACCGGTGACAGTTTATTGTGATAGTTAAACAGCCATTACCTATGTGAAAGATCCTAAGTATCATGGAAGGACGAAACACATTGACATAAAGAACAACTTCATCAGAGATATTATAGCGTAGAAAGAAGTGATCCTACAATACATTTCAACCAATAGAATGATTGCTGATTCATTTACGAAGGCTATTCCTAGAGACATATTATTGACCAACAGAATGCCACTAGGATTGCGTAGAATGTGATATGTGTTATTATAGAGGATCATTGGTTTATGTATTTGTGGACATATGTATTGTACTTATTTGTTTATTAGTGATTTGATGTTTTATCAATAAGTACAAATCCACTATGAGACTAGCACATACACACAAATATTATTGAAAAGTATGTCAGCAAGCAATGATCGGCTCACTCATACGAGCAATCACCTCAAGTGTTATAATTAGCACGTTGAGATGAGACATTATGTACAAATGAATGCTGAAGAGCAAGTTTAGTACATAAAATGAGATGTCGCCTTGATTGGAGTCAAGATGAGGTCTGTAATTTGTAGTAATAAGACCGAACATGATAGTCCCACAATCATGTATGCCTGAAAGATGCCGGATGCGAGTACTTAATTAGGCGCTATAGAAAGCGTGCTGATATAGAACTCAAGCTAAACATGAGTACGTGAGAAGCACGTGACTATGTTTAGGCTAACATCCGTATAGTGGATATATTTAATGAATGACATACGCTTTTATAGAAAGAGAAATCCATTATAGTATGTAATTCATACTACATGTGCATTGTAAGACTGACAAGGGAAGCTGAGTAAAATTATCCCTATTTACTCATCGTGTGAGCCCTTGAGATAATTTATAATTTACCTCATTTTGTGCCCTATGTTACTTCTGACTATGTTCTTGAAGTGAAAGATCAATGTTGCTACTTTAGCATGTTATCGGCGGTCATGAATGGATATGGGCTTATGGGACGTGTCTAGGAAAGTAGTTGTTCTGAAATGAAGAGAGACATGAGTGCGAAGGAAGACTATTGTCGTTTTACATCTATCACATGTATTTACTAGTCGACCAATTATATGGCCCTCTGTGGTTGCGGATATAATTGTAAATACATGGTATTTTTTAGGATAGTCAAGTATAGTCTTTAAGGGATATGTATACTTGGATTGATGTAACAAAATATGTCTGGGGCATTGTGAGACATAGATTGTTTATTTCTTTTCGGGGTTGTAGCCATTATTTCATCCCTAACAGGTGCATAATTTGAGCTCCCAAGTGTAGGTGTACTCCCTGGTCGCACGGCTTACTTGCCAGTATGAATTGTTTTGTAAAGTTGATGAATGTTGAATGCCTTATATTCTTGATAGATTGCTATCAAGTCCATCATGTCTGAGTGGGAGATGTTGTACTTTAGTTAGTACGTCCATGATGGGGTGCGATTGGATCGCATCGTATCGACTTGATATGTTACGATGGAAATATATCTCTTGAAAGGGTACAAAGGGAGATGTATAAGAGTCTCCCGAACACAACCGTTGGAATGGTTGGCAAAACATACGATCAGAAAATTCCTCTCCTCGGTTTGTCTCATTTCCATCAAAGAAGAAGGAAGGCATTCCATTTCACTTTTACAAGAACAGTTTGCATTTACATCGTGGAAATCGGGTGTTTTCCTTGTGATTGTATTCAGATCAACGTGAAGTATTATTGTTCGTGATTGATCCGGAATTCAACGATCGTTCCGGGGTTAATTATTGTTTGCGCATTGGATAAAGGTAAGTCGTCTTCCACCGACTTAAATCCCAACAATAACCAACAAGTACCATTCAACATAAGTGATTTTTAACCTTTGTGTTGGGTGTAACTGTGATTGGTCTATGGCTTCGCATTCAGAAGTAGTGATCTTTAACCTGCAGCATGAGCTCTTAAAAGAGAGGCTGCAACTACCTCCTCAATCATGATGTCTCTAACCTTGGTCCGAATTTGCTGATCTTCCCTTTACAGTGATCTTCCCGAGGTAATCTGGAAACAAATGAGTGAAAGAACGCAAAAGCTGTACAAATATGGAGCCTTGAATTGATTGTAAAATGAGGATGCCATGCTTTATCACCAAAGCACAGTACAGAAGACATCACAGCAAGAAGTTGCTCATTTGTAAAAGCTTTCTTAGCAAAATCCCCTACAAGTCTTTAGTGAGGGAATCCCACCTAGCTATTTGGTTTAAATCACATGGGGAAAATGTGTTAAAAAAGTTTTAAACCTGTTGCATTTGTACCAATTTAATCATAAATATTTTGATATGGTGCCTATTTAGTTTTTCAAACTAATTTTAACCGAATATTGCTGACATGCACGTGGGTTGACTTATGTGGCACTATCAATGTTGACGTAGATGATTTTTAATCATATTTTGTTTTATTTTTTTCATTTTTTTCTAATTTTTTTCCTTTTTTCCTCTCATTTCTTCTTCCTTTTGCTGATGACTGGCTATTGGCTACAGGCGATGGCTGGCCACCGGCCATGGCTGGGTAGGCTGGCGTCACCTGGCCATTGTGAGGCCAAGCCTTGCCGAGGTCTCCCTTCGCCAAATCTGGCCTAGCAAGGCCAACCCTCCCCGAGGCTACCTTTGCTCAAGCCAAGGTGGCCTTGTCGAGGCTCATCCTCACCATGGCTAGGAGAAGCCAGCCCACTTGGCCATGCTGGTGGCTGGTCTTCACCTATGGTTGGTGGTTGGTCACCAACAAAGGAAGAAGAAAGGAGAGGAAAAAAGGAAAAAAAAATTGAAAATTGTTATAATATTATTAAAATTGTTCATATCGATGTTGGCAGTATCACGTAAGTCGACTAATATCCACATCAACAATATTAAGCTAAAACTAGCTGAAAGGACTGAATTGACACAAAGTCAAAAAAATTATGACTAAATTGGCATTAATAAAAAGTTTAGCACTAAATCGATACTAATTAATAAGTTTAAAACTTATTTGACACTTTTTCCATAATTATACTAAACAAAACAACTTCAGAACGTATCACCCAAGACCTAACCAATCACTCAAAATGGCAAGAATAACAGCCACTTCATATAAGGCAGTCAACACATGACCAATATCTAAAGGATAAATTTAGGAGGTAAAGTGAATGTGAGATTTCATGGAACAATTTCCAACTTTTCTAAAAACTTAAGCCTTTAGATGAATTTGTGGTTTAATACTTTACATATTTTAACACTCCCTCATGCTTAATCTATTTTTTTTTTTGTTTAGTATTAAGCATGGAGATATCTAATTGGAACTTAGGGTTTCTTGCTCTAATATATTGTGAGATTTAGTAGGACCACCACTGACTGTTCTAAAATATGTAATCTTTTGTATCTTTATTTTTATTTTATGTCTCTATCAAATTATTTGTAACTTCCCTATAAATATGTGTCCTTCATCACCATGAATTACAAGTGAGAGTACTTAAAGCAGTATAGTATAAGAGATACTAACAAAATCCTAATTTCCATATTTATGATCATCTAATAATGTCAATAAATATACTTCAACACTCCACTCAAGCTGTACAACTTTCTTCCAATGTTTGCCACCAAAGTATCATGTAAGCCTCCTTACACTAGACAAGGATGTTAATACGTTGAATTGAATTTAAAACAAGTGCTAAAGAAACACATGATAAAAAAATCGACACATTTATTTCACATGAATTTGATATAATCGTGTCGAAACCATGTTCAATTGCAGCACACCATGAAGTCAACTTTGGCTACTCGATGAAGCTGTACTCAACTTCGGTGCACTCAACTTCGGTGCCCACAGTTGCTTAGATGATTGACAGTGACTTCGCTCTACAATGATGCTCACAATCGAAAGAAATTCCCACAACAATAATGTCCATGGTCGGCATTGTGACAAGATTGACGAGGCCGCAAGAAACAATAACTCTCTCTGGCGATGGAGGAGAGACCAGTGACTTACGAGATAGAGCTGCTCTTAGAGGCAATTGGATCAGATCTGGGATCGCGATAGAGGATTATGGTGCTACTCTTGAGGACAATTTATTGTGGCTGCACTTGAAGATAAAGATTGGTGGACCATAAACCAAGAATTGAAAACGACGAACATGATCTCAATGTCAGGGTAGAAATGATAAAGACGGAGTGAGAAGTTTCTTAAAAACTGATGGTTAGAATAAAGTTAAAACTAGGGTCTAGTAAAAAGGTAAAATTAGACATTCTTCCGGTCCTCTATCTCGAACTTTTATACACTAGATATCTCACCATCTTAATTAGATTTTCAGTGTTAACAACTTCGGTTGGAGTTAAATGCCGCTCATTGAAGATCCAGCTAGGATATAAAAGATAAACTCCTGAAGTTTCGACTTAGGTACAGGTAGTTGCTTGCATGGAATATTTCTTCACCAACCCAATAAACTAAACAGTATTGCTTCGTTCACGGTTGAACCGGATGCAAAGCGACAAAACATTTTCATTGGAGACATTTACAAAGATCCAACTTGAACGAGTTCCAAGGTGGAAGGTCAAATCACCGAACATAGTGCAATAGGAAAATTTGACAAGATTTGACTAATTGCAAGTCCAGATGATAACAATGGCATCATTAATTAATTAGTTTATCTTTCCTGCATGGGAAGTTACTTATACGATGCTTATATCACACGCATATGATGAGCGATTCAAAATGCTAGCATCCGTCAATTTGTTTATAACTTTAGCAATATGTGTTACATTAGAAAGTAGACATATGCCACGGATCGATCGATATGGAGAATAAGGACCAAGGAGGATGTATGTAGGGAAAGAAATTACACAAGGAACGTAAGGTTTTAATTATACAGGACAAACAACGATAACCAACAGTAGCGGTGAGGCACGTAAACGTATCCATACAGAAGAATAAGAATCAAAGCAGGTGAAGATAGTGAGGGTTCAAGGGCCTGAAGACAGTGGGAGCTTTGGACTCAACGAAGGCCACCTGAGACCGGGAGAGGTGGAGGTAGACCACCCAGTCGCCATTGGAGAGCGGGCTGGGCATGGGCATAACGTACCCGGTTTCCCCTCCCCACGGGAAGTGGTAGGACCCCAGCACCGGCTTCCCCCACCCGAAGTCCATCTTAGTCACCGGGAACCTCTGCCCCGATGACACCACAAATGCCGTTGACCCTTCTTCCTCCTCCTCGCTCCCCAGCTTGCAGTATATCCTTGTCACCCCGGTGACGGCCGGTGCCCTTCCACCCAGTCTATCAGGTCCAGGAAGTGCTCCCTCGTCGCTGCCCTCTCCACAAAATCATGCACCGCCTCAGCCACCCAGCTCAGCGGCTTCTCCACCACCTCCCTCGCCCTCTTCTCTCCAAATGGTATTGACAGGACGTTCCCAAAGTAGGACGCCATGGGTGTGGGCTTGTCATCCCCGTCCTGACTCATCAATCTACACCTGCCGTCTACCACGATCCCCATCCTTGATATTGCCTTGTTGTCCTCGTTATTAGCAACTAAGGAGGATTCGGCCACCATCTTCCAAAGGAACGCGCTGAACGACTCCAACTTAGACCTCTTGACTCCGTTGGAGCTGGCGCTCTGCTGCAACTCGCTTAGCTGGGTGGCCGTCACATAGTACATGCGGCTTACTAGACGACCGTCTTCCCTTGAAGTCGTTGGCTCGAATTCACCACCTGCCTGCTGCTTGTGCTGGGGAGGTGGGGGCAATGCAGAGATGGGCACGTACATGCGGTCTAAAGAAGGGTCAATGCAGAGTGGACGCCTTGGGTTGAGAGGAGAGCGGCGGAAGCAAGGAGGTAGTGAGAAGGGGGCATCGGAACGAGCCGTCTCTGCCCAAAACACCATGAACATGTTGGCCGAGGTGGCGTCAGCTATCCGATGGTCAAATGTACACGCCACCACTATTCCCCCACACTTTAGCTCCGTTGCCTGAATGTTTTCCATCGAGAAAATTTGTACAAATCTTAGTCTATTAGCAGCTTGATCTAGTAGACTTCGTCGAAGACTAAACCCATGCATCACGGGAAAGTTATCCTACGATGGACTTGATCTTCATAGTTTTCGGCACCATAGTTTTCTCTTGCCCATTCATTGAGGCAGTTCAATGTGTAAACTTTTATTTTAATCCTCCATTTACTTAAACTAATCTCTTCGAGATGACTTTATCATATAGCCTGCTAGCTACTTCTTTCCTCGATAACAAGGAAATATGCAATATCCACTGTCTAGTTATTTCGTACAGGACTAGCACCAGAGAGGACAGGCTCCTCAATACTCTAGCATGATTCCCATTTGGCACATTAATTATGTGAAGGATGTTGATAGTGAAAGGGAAATCCCACCCTTTCCATATAAATATGAATTCTTCGCGCTTGATGTCCCTGGGGAACCTTGCCATAATTTCACGGCTTCTCATCAAATTAATTATTAATTTGAAGGTCCTCCCTCGCAAGATTCTTCCATTCATTCAATTCCATCCATAATAGACAAAATGATAATCTATAATCTCCATCTCACTATTCTCGCAGGACGCAATGAGCAAAATGCATAATCTCAATGATCACATAAATAAATCAGTGAGCTCGTACTAAGTGTCAGATTTTCTTTTTCATTTGATCATTTAGCAATGATCTTTGCTACATTGTTCTGTTACGTGTAAAGTTATTGACGTGGCTTTGATTAGGACATCTTCGAATTATTACAAGGAAAATAATAAACTATAAGAAGTAATTGATAACGTGTAATCACAGACTATAATGTCAGACACGTGAACGAAGTCTAAACATTATACCTCCGTCTAACGTTGCCAATTAGTATCAAAATTTTGTTTGTAAAATTTGCATACTAAGTGATGTAAACGAAAGGTTTTATTTCGACACCTGATGAAGGAACTTCAACATCGATGAATGAACCAACTTTGTGAACCATTCTCAGTAAAGTGGGAGAATCCGACCCATAGACTTACCGATAGATGGTACACTGTCCCATTCGATGCTGGTTATACTTATGCGTCCATGCATATACAAACGACATAAGGAAAAGAATTGTGGATTTAGGTGAAATAAAGATGAAAATGGGCGCATATGCAGTGATCTAATCTCTTGAGATGGATAAACGGTATATAGTATGGCCGTATCTATTATCTATACCTGAACAGCAAGCACGCCTCGCTTCTTTGTAGGAACCAGTTTCCCTTCAATGGTTTCATCAGGATTATACAGGTTGAGATGGCAGAGTTCTATGTCCGCAAAAGCTTCGATAAAGTCCACCCCACGATTGTTGCACAGGAGCTCGGGCTCGTTGACCGAGTTCTGGACCACCTCTCCGGCAAGAGCATAGTAGGAGACCAGAGCTTGGGCCAAAGCGACTTTCAGAATACCAACCATGGACCCATATTCAAGCCTCCGCGAGGTGGGGGTGGTCGGGTTGATGTAGCAGAAGAAGACGCCTACGTCGAGCGGAGGCAAGAGCAAGTCAAGGTTAGAGAGGGGCAGCCAATGCTCTTGCATGGGCAGTGGTGCCGCCACCACTTCCGTCTTGCCCAACTTCACCATGAACTCTCTGCCTGCCCCTGCGACTGCACCCATTTCGTGATCCATGTATGGCGAGATCAAGAGAGATAGAGAGCGGAGAAGATGGAAGGTGATGAGCTTGAAGACGAGCCGGTATTTTATATGCCCAAATGGTGGTATCGATGATGACTTGACTCCATCCATGACTATTCCTCAACTACCGTCCATCTTATCTGTGGAAAATTACTCACGACAGATGCACTATATTATTCGTCTCCACAGTCTCTTCATCTTCACTCCACCATAAAACATATGGCTTAATCATCATCTACTCTCACCTGGATTGTTCACGTTTACACTCCAAAAACTCCGACGGGACAATTATTTCCTGTCAGAGATCAGGAGAGGTCAAGCGTGCAAATGCTCATTGTTTCCCCGGGCAATTCAAAGCGAAGCAGCGAAAATCAAATAATGATAAAAAAGAATAAAATGGGACAAACGCATATTGATGACACCGTCTCGAAGAAATCCTTCCCTTTAATTGATCATAATCTGAAACGTAGTCGACTAAACCCAAATCCTTCCTTTAAATTCAATGTCTAGACTAAACATTTTTTTTTTCTTTTTTCAGAACTAGTTTCCTTGTCAATGTCACGTTTGTCTCTCAGAAAAATGAAAAATTTGGACTTATAATTCTTGAAATAATTAGCCATTAATAATATTTTTATTATTGATAATAATTTATATCTAAATATTTTCATGGAAGATAAAACATACTTTGTGTTCATTCATTTTTGTAAGCGATACAAGCGATTATTTTAGAAAAATATTTTTTAAATAATTTGTTTTCCATGAATTAAACGACCGTAGAGAAGATAAATTATAATGGTCAAAAGACGTGTCTTCGGAGGGGTTTTGAATATTTAATAAATAAATAATATTAAACAGATAAATGAAAAATTAAATTGGGATATAGTATTATATTTAGGAAAAAAATACCTGAAATTTCACCCAATAACCATTTTCGTATCTCTATTTTCAAAAAAAAAAAAATACTAGATACATGCTTGATATTTACTTTTGGAGACCATTTTGCACCTTCACATGAACTATTTTACTGTCCTCATTTATGAAAGTGTCACTATTTGCCAAGATTGCCAAACCCTTAAACCTAAATTTTGACTCCCACTCAAATTATCCAAAACTAAATGAAAACAAAACCATTAAATCCTAGGAAAGATACTAAAATGAGTTTACAAGAAGAACAAATTAGTCATTTCAATATAGGGTTCAAATTAGGGGTAAACATTAGTCTAGGGTCAACCTTGGACTAGCCCAACTCAATCGGTTCTAGCCCGCTTCCTAAGGAAACCGGGCCGGTCCTTCGTCCTAGAATCCCTGGACCTTGCATTTGTGAGGATTAGTCCTCGACCCTAAGACTTTGGGATTGGTCCAACCTGGACTAATCATGTCTATATTATATATGTAATATATAATAAGTATAATGTATATTCTAAACCCTAGTGCCTTTGCCTCTGTGCTTTTTATGCAATTCTACCATGTAAATTAGAAACTAGAAACCCAGCCTTGATTTGACAAAAAAAATAAATAAATAGAAACTATCTTTGCTCTCCTTGACCTAGCTTGCCTTGCTTGTTGCTCCCCTCTTTCGCTTGCTTCACCGCTCGCCTATGGCCTCTTCTTACTCACTTCATGAGTACAACTCAAGTGGTGAAATCGCTCCTCTATCTTGGCCTGCCTTACGAGTGTAGCTCAACAATTGCAAATAAAGATTTCAGTTGTTACTTTATCTTAGATTTATATTTCATATATACTTGTGTTCATAATTTGGTTATTCAACGTTGCATTATTGGTGGATACATAATTTGAAAGAGTATGTTTATCCTTTTAAGGAATATAAAAAATGAAATAAAAAAATAATTGGCTGGTCTCGAGTTGATCCTGCAATTGGACTAGACCCATATGGTCGGTCTAGTCCTCGGTCCCAAGCTCAACATGGTTGGTCCCTAGTCCAAAAAAATAGAGACCAACATTGTACGGGTTGATTGCTGAGTTAGGTGCTGATCTGGCCTAACCCGGATTATGTTCACTCCTATTTCAAATATAGAGATTCGTGAATGATATCTACATAAATAAATAAATTTTATATAGGAAATAAAATATGTTCTTGATATTCTCGTCTATATTTAGAAAATACCACAACGATGTTTTCTCAAGGGCCTTGACTGCTAAACAAAAATAAACAACACGTCTAATCCATTGTATTAAATTAGTCTTAATTAACTGCTTTAGGCATGTGGGTGGCACATCAATTTTCTCAACCACTATATTTGTCTGCATCGTCCTTTTTCTATGTATTACTATAGCATTTGGCAGTTTCCTCTTACGTAGTTGCTGAGAAATTACGAAGCCCGGAAATAACTGTGCAGAAAAAAGTAACGCTTTTAGTTACTATTAATGGAATTTTGTTAAGTAAATTTAACAAGCAAATGTCGATTCCTAAGACATGCCCTATACATCAAGAAAGCACCTTTTTTTTGGGTTTTTTTTTGGGGTTGGGGGGCCGTTAGCTGGTACAGGGCATCGAACCCAGCAGATCTAATGCGTTGCGTAAACAGACGTCGGCGCTATAAATTATTATTAGATAATATTCGATGGTTTAAAAATTTTAGTATATTCATATATTGATGTATCGCCTTTCAATAAAAGAATCTAGATAAGTGCACCATCCATCATATCGCTAATTCTTTTCCGTATGCATTAATTCAGATAATAGCACAACAGCTTGTGTATCGATTGCTGCATAATTTCAATGAGATCTCGCACGTTACCTAAAAATTCACACATGAAATAAATCAATAGAAATGAGAAGATCAGATCCAAAGCATACTTAAAACTTGGTCAACCCTGACCTCCAATAGCCAAGTCGCAGATTGATATTAGAAAACAAGTAAGGGTCACGTGTTGTTTCTTTCATATGCAAAAGTTTTGTCATCTCAATTGTTGAAAATTTATCTCGAGTTTGAGCCCAAACAAAATTTGACTCGATGTGTTGTGTGGACATTTGACCACGTGAAAATGAAAAGAAAGAAAAGAGGGATACATTAAAAGAAGATGGACAAATTTTCCCCACATAAGTTTATGTGCATGTCTCCACGTCCATTTTCCTTCTCCATCGTTAATGCATGCCCACAGAAGGTTGTGAGCGTCGAATATCTCTTCCCTTCTTTTGGTCATTTTTTGTGGACTTCGTTTTTTTTTTTTTTGGGTCAATAAATGCGGAAAGAGACAAGGAGAAGAAATGAGGAGCTAAGAGCTCTTTGTGCATCAGAGTCAGAAGAAACGGGACACCATCATGAAGAGAGAAAGAAAGAGTGAAGAAGGCTTTCTCATGCTGCCATAAATGATGAGAGACTTCTCTTGGTTATAAATAGAGAGGAGCCATCGAGGTAGAAGTGCACCAAGTTCCTTTGTTGGCCGAGAGAGAGAGAGCTTTGAGACGCTAAAAGAGAGTAGAGAGTTCTCCTCATGAGGGTTTATTCATTGTAATTACACCGGAGTGATTCGGCCAATTAAATTCTTGTGATTAGAATTTGTGTAATTCATCGAGTGAGATTTCACTAGAAATCATGAGGAGCTAAATACTATGTGAGTTATTGGATGTAATTAGAGTTAGGAAACATTGAGAAAGTGTTTGAGTACTTGAGTAATTGTAATCTCTATTATATTAGTTGTTTCTATAATGGAATTTTATACTACTCTCCCCGTAAGATGTAAGCTTTGATATTCGGACTGAACCATGTAATCTGGTGTCCGATTCCCTTTTCTTTCTTTGACTATCATACCAATTGGTATAAGAATCAGTATTGGCAGATTGGAAGCAAATTTATAATGGAAGATGGAAAAGTGAGAATTGACCGATTTGAGGAGAAAGATTTTGCTTTCTAGAAGATGTAGATTGAAAAGTGTTTATACTAAAGAAATTTACACTTACTCTTATCTAGGGAGAAACCAAACTCAATGAAAGATGCCAAGTGGGAATTGCTGGATAGACAAGCGATGGGTGTTATTCAACTGAAGTTGGCTCGTAACATCGCGTTTAAAATTGTTGTAGGTAAATAGATTCTTGAAAAATCGAACCAATACTCGAACGATCAAATACCAAAAACAAACGCAGAAACGTGCCCAGAAAATATATAACACCGATCGAAAGATATATCACGGAGACGGACATACCTTATTTCCCACAGATTAAGTATCATTGTAGTCTTAGAGGAATTGTTTAAGGCCCTAGAGTTCCGTTCTTCAAGAGGGAGTAAACTATTTCAAGGGGAAGAAAATGGAGAAGCATATTTTCTTTCTAAAAATGCTACAGTTAACGTTCTCTCCCCCCTTTTTTTAATATTTTGTAGTTGTTTTCACTTATAAAATTATTGCCCCTTCCTCTTATGGGACCTTCTCTTATGGGCTGGATTTGGCCCAACATGGGCAAACGAGCTTGACTTGGTCCGTCAAATAAAAAATGGTTACTATCCTAAAAAAACTCTAAATTGGTACATCTGTGATAAATTTACCCCAAACTATTTTTTTAATCACCAAAAATCCCAAACTGGTATACCTTTCATCCCAAACTGGTACACTTGTGTCAAATTTACCCTCTATTAGTTTTCGTTAAATTTTACTGTCAAATTATTAAGTTAAATGACACGTGATAGTTGACTGGTATACCAATTTGGGATTTTACGGATCGTTTGTCACAGTTTACAATTTTTGTGATTTTTTTTGTATTAATCCAATTTAGCGGAGGTCATATTTGTCACAAATTTACCAGTTTTGGTTTTTTCTGAGATCGAATAAATTATTTTATGGTAAATTTGTCATAAATGTACCAGTTTAAGGTTTTTTATGATTAGTCGGGGTAAATTTGTCCCAGATGTACCAGTTTTGGGTTTTTCAAGATATTAACCCAATAAAAAATCCATCATCTCCTACTCACATATGATGGACTGAACATAACTATTTCTTTACCTTTCTACAACATTCATACTAGTAAATAATCCGTGCGGCCAACATATTTCGAGATTTCGTTGCCATATATCTGTTAATAATATATAACAACTCATAACGGACATCACATTTTTTAGTAGATATAATATGTAGTATCCTAGATCGATCGATCATATTTATATCTCTCTTAATTTCTTTTTTTAACAATGATATATTGTATTCACAATCATGATTATCTCAAAACAATTATAATTAGTCATCTAGTGAATACAAAATTAGAATGTGATTCTCCAAGCTTGATTTTCCTCTTTCCTTGAAACTTTCAATTTCAATTCAACTTGCTTTTTTAGAAATGTCTCATTAGATCAAATCAATTCATGATCATTGTCAACATTCCAAGACAACAAATACTGAATAGAAATCTTGAGAATAGATAAGAGTCATGAGGGCACTTAATTGAGGAACTCTTTTCCTCAAGAGTCCCACATGGCATAAAAGTTGAGATCAAAATTTTTGCCACTCTTGTTGGTCGTCTCATGCATATGTAATACGAAATATGTATTATGGTATTAACTCATTTCCCATGGAGCATATGTCTACACTTTCAATACCATACAAATGATAGTTTAGGCATACCTAATATCTAACTTGAGTTCACGTGTCTACTCTATTGAAAAATCCATCAGAACTCACATCTGACATCAAAGACAGATAAAGTAAAATATGTGGGTTATTTTACTTTTGAATAAAGTAAATATTATGTCATCATCTTAACACTCAGTTAAGGCAACATCTATATTTTAAGCTTGAACTCTCGATTATCACCTAGATAATAAGCTTAAAAACCGTCTCATCTCTATTTATCACAAAATAAATAGAGGTGATTATCCATGTGAATGGGCTAATCTCTTATTTGTCCGACATGCTTTCTCAATTTTATATGATGCACTAAGTATTAAGATGCATAAACGTTAAACAAAGACTCATATGCATTAATAATGAAATACAAATTCGTTAAATGTGAATACTTAAGGGAAATTACTATATTCAATACATCAGCCTCTACACAGTTCTAGAAATTTTACATGATCACAGAACACATCTCTAGGTATTGACTTTGTCATTGGATTGCTACCATTCTATGCGTAGATATGTATTGTAAGTTCACATCTTTTCGTGCAACCATATCTTTGACAAAATTATACTTGATATCTATATGTTTAGTCTTACCATGATATTTTGGATCTTTGGTGTATGCTATTACTGCTTGGCTATCATAGTTAACCAACAATCAATTTACAGCATTCTTAACAATACCTAAATGATCCAAAAATTTCTTAACCCAAATACCTTCTTGTATTACTATTGATAATGCCACGAACTCAGATTCCATTGTGGACAAAGCTATACACGTTTGTTTCTTATTGCTCCAAGATATGACGTCATTATTAATTAAGAAAACAAATCCAGATATAGATTTCCTTTCATCTAAATCTCCTCCCCAATTAGCATCTATATAGCCTTCAAGTCGCAGATCATTTCCTTGATAACTCAACATATAATCAGCAGTTTCCTTCATATACATTAGTATTCTTTTTACGGCTTTCCAATGTACTTAACCTGGATTGGATTGGCATCTACTTACCATTCCAACTACAAAACATATATCAGGTCTTGTACACATCATAACGTACATTAAGCTTCCAACAGCACTAGTATAAGGAACATGGTGTATTTATTCATTTTTTGTGGAGTCTTTGGACACATTTTATGACTCAATCATTCACCTTTTACAATAGGAGTATCTATGGTTTTACAATTTTGCATATGAAATCGTTCAAGAATCTTGCTTATATATGTTTCTTGTGAAAGAGATAATGATATCATCAAACGATCCATTGAAATCTTAACTCCAAGAATGTATGCAGCCTCACCCATGTCTTTCATCTCAAAGTTGGAAGATAACCAATTCTTAATGGTATTAACAAACTCCATATTACTTTCAATAATCAGTATATCATCAACATATAATGATTGATCACAAATTGATTTTTGGATCTTTTGATATACACACAATGATCCTCATCAATTATTGTAAAATCATATGTCATTACGGCATTATGAAAACGTATATACCATTATCTCGATGATTGCTTAAGGCAATATATAGATCTCAAAAGTCGACATGCCTTTTACTCTTGGCCTTTCAAAATGAAACCAACGGGTTGTTCTGTATAAATTTCTTCTTCTAATTCTTCATTAAGAAAAGTAGTCTTTATATCCATTTGATATAACTAGAGATCCATACTATTTACTATTGCTGGAACAATGCGAATTGAGGTAAATCTCATTACAGGAGAAAACGTTTCCTCATAATCAATTTATTCCTGTTGATTATATCCCTTCGTTACAAGATGAGCCTCATATCTTTCTATTGAACCATCAACTTTACACTTTATTTTAAAAATCAACTTGTTCCCAATGACTTTGCATTCTTTTAGAAGGTCAATTAGTTCCCAAACATAGTTTGACTTCATTGACTCCATTTCATCTTCTATTGCATGCATTCATTTTTCTTTACTAGGGCAATTTAGAGATTCATTTACATTTCTTGGCTCTTTTTCATCTTGTAGAGTAATCATAAAAGTTTCCCTTTCAATATCAAAACGTCGACGATGAATACTTTTGTGACTTGTTTGCCGTACAAGAGATTGTACACTTTGCACAGTATTCTCCATTATGCTCTTACTCGGATTAGATAATGACGATATCATCTTATCAAGTGGTTATAATTAAGAATGAGTCGAATTTAATTCATCACTTCTCATGTTGCTCCCACTTGGACGAACCCTACTATGTTCATTATCTTGATCCAAGGTTACAAATAGGGAGTGGTCTTTACTTATTTCGCTCTTCTTAGGAAATTCATTTTCTAATAATGTGACATCTCATGATTCAAATTTAGTTATATTTCTGCTCACTTGCTCACCTATAAACACATACCCTTTCAAGTGTTTTGAGTATCTTATAAAAATACTTTTCTTATCTTTGGGACCCAATTTCCCATACTTGTGAGAGGGCTCATGAATATAGGCAGCACAATCCTACGGTTTAAGAAAACTTAAGTCATGTTTTTCACCTATCCATAACTCATATGGAGTGGAGGTAACTGATTTGGAATGCACACGGTTAAGCATATAGGCAGCAGTTAATAAATTATCACTTCAAAAGGTGATAGGTAAGTTAGTATGCACCATCATGGACCTAACCATTTTTAGTAGGGTTATGTTTCTCCTTTCCACAACACCATTTTATTATAGAGTATAGGAATAGACAACTGTCTTTCTATTCCTTTTTCATCACATAAATTTCTAAGATCATTAGATAAATATTCTCGACCTCGATCAGATCTCAATACTTTTTTTTTATCTAATTGATTTTCTACCAAGTTCATAAACTTTTTTGAAACAACTCAACGCTTCAGATTTATGAGAAATCAAATAGACATGTTCGAATCGAGTATAATCATCTATAAATGTGATAAAATAAATAGCCCCATACCTTCCTCTCACATTCATTGGACCACAGATGTTAAAATGGATTAATTGTAAAGGAAATTCAACTCTTTTACCTTTTCCAAATGGTTTCATTGTGGTTTTTCCTACTAGGCAATGCTTACATATGTGCAAATTGACTTTTTTCAATATTTCCCAATAAGCCCTTTTTGGCTAGCCTATTAATATGTTCTTGGCCAATATGACCAAGTTTAGCATGTCGCTCATTCACATCATTATCATATGAATTAGAAAACATGAATAGGGAATAAAAAATATTGATGTTACCATAGTCAACATCTAATATAATAAAACCATTAAGAAAATAACCACAACCATAGTAGTTTGTATACAAATACAAATCCACACCATTATTATAGAAGTTCAAACTAAAGCCAAATTTAACCAATACTAACATAGACATTAAATTCCGACAAATCTCCGAAGCATATAATACATCATGTAGGAATAAAGTGTGTCTACCATGCATATTTAATTGGCAAGTGTCAATCCCTTTTATTTCAACTCTAAAGTTGTTTCCTACATAGATCCATTTATTTCCAGTCGATACTTGTCGAAATTCCACGAAGGATTCTCTATCCTTCGCTACATGGTCTGTTACTCCCAAATCTACAGTCCCAAATGATTAGATTTAATTAAGAATACAGAACTTGATACATAAGCAAAGTTCTCAAGAGTACAATAGGTGTTTACCTTCTATGGCTCGCGACAGTTGCGAGCATAGTGACCATTTTTGTCACAGTTATAACACTTCACCCTTGACAACTTTTTCATTCGAGAACGCTTTCCTCTTTCATGTTGGTCAACTTTTGGTTTTTTTCCCGAAGAACTTACTCCCTTGCCTTTCCACCTTTTGAACGAATCATGATGTTTGCACTTGGAGCTCGAAATCTCTTATGAGTTAGAACTAGCATAATAAATGTCAGTTTCTGGCTTAACCGCCAAGAGGCGGTCCTCTTCTAGCTTAAGATGGCGCACTGCATCCTCAAAGGTTTTAATGTTCTCGTTATGTGCAGATGCACTTTCATATGCTCCCAATTTTGAGGCAATGAATGAATCACTACTTGCACTTGCTGCTTGTCATTCAAGGCATGGCTAGCATCTTTTAGCTCATTTTATTTATGTTTGACATCTTTCTCAGGTGTTGTTTCATGGTCTGACCATGAAGGCTTCTTGTAAGAGTCAAATCTTATAGTGAGCTGCTTTAGTTTGGTCACTATGCATGACCAAATCTAGTTGCCAATGCTTCCCACATTTCTTTAGCATTCTCAAAACACCTGAACTCTCGCATGACATCATTCTCCATGCTACTAAACAATGTAATGTGAGCAAGGGAGTTATTTTTCTTCCATGGAGCAAATGCATCCTTATCTCTTTTATGTTGTGCAGTGTCCCCATCTTCAGGTTCTTCCATAATCAAGTTAAGAGCTTCTAGTGCCTCTTGCTCTTCCAGCACATTCGGGATTTTAATATGTCATATTTCATAATTATCGATGTTAAGCTTCTCACATTTGTTCAATTCAACGACTATGCTTTTAGTTACTGAAGCCATTTGATCTGAACATATCATACACATATGCACGGGTTATTATTCTTATCATTTATGCATCCATTTTGCATAAACTCATCATATTAATGAATAATTTCAAATAAGGTTTCAGAATCAAAATGTCACTATGCTTCCAATCATCATTAAAAAATCCTAA
Source organism: Eucalyptus tenuipes (assembly GCA_014182365.1). NCBI lineage: Eukaryota > Viridiplantae > Streptophyta > Magnoliopsida > Myrtales > Myrtaceae > Eucalyptus > Eucalyptus tenuipes. Next base: position 31,778,987 of record CM024546.1, read on the forward strand.
CTTAAAATTTTCATTAATATAATCTTCTATGATGCAAAATAAGTTCTTTGAAGTTACAGAAATTTCTATGAACTACCCATAACAATTAATAATAACAAAAGCAATTGACATTGAATATCCATTAACGATAGAATATTAATATTTTCACATAATATAACCAATACATCAATTGCTACAACGACATTAACATGGTAGAAATTATCTACATAAGATATTCATAAAACATACTAAGTAAACATCACTAGAAACAGCTAACGCCAAGTCAACCTATGAACAAGAAAAGTTTTTTGAAATTTCTCAGAAATTTCCTTTGAAAATTCTTTAGGCACATTTAGCAACCAAAAAAATAGATTACTTGGGTCGAAGTCTTTGTGACTTCAATCCTATAATATTCCTTCAAAGAAGCCACTACAAGCTTCTTATAATCAGGAATCACGTTGACCTCCCATAGCGATTCAACACTCATTGCCATTCAGAGGGAAGAGTGTTAATGAAGAATCGCACCATCTCAAAGGTTGGCATAGGATAACCCTTTCAAATGACTTCTTGTATCTTCTTATTGACCTCAGGAGCATACTCAATTATGTCACCACTTTCCCATCAATAATTAGCCAACTCAGTTGTTATCCTTGCAAGTCTCGTCTTTTGTCTTTCCAACTGTGCACAAATAGGTATATGCATATAAATTGGAGGCATTGTTCCTGCAACAAATGTAGAACAAAAAATGATTACTTATAAACCGTAGGGACATAATTGAAAATGAAACACATACTCCTTTTTTTTTTTTTTTTGCTCAACGATCAACAAGTCAATGAGTCAACGGTCAACTCGGTCACGGTCAATGGAGACCGGGTCGGATCAACGGGTCAGCTAGGGGTAAAATAGTAATAACATCGAACACTAAGGGCATAATCATAAAAACAACTGTCAAGGGAAAAACGTAGTATTTTAAAGAAAATAGGGGCAAATTCGTAAATTCTCGAGGCGCGTGCCACGCACACGCCAGCGGTTGCCGCGCGTGTGCGTTGCACGCGTTGACGATGCTTCTCCTTTTAGCCACGTGGCGGCGCATTCGATGGCCCCTAGCGGTGTTCCACCCATTGTTTTTCTCATCTCGACGAGAACTAAGACCTTGCACTATCAAAAATAAATTTTGATTCAACGGAAAAACAAAAAAAGAGGGGCGGATAGTAGCAAGTGTTGGGATTTTCATCCCCAAGTGTCCGACGGCGATGTTTCTCAAAATTTCTGCCAAAAATAAATTATAAACATCAACAATTATCGGGAAACATGAACAACATCGCTCTGATACCAATGTAGGAAAACAGATTCCTAAAAAATCGAACCAATACTCGAACGATCGAATACTGAAAACGAACGTGGAAACGTGTTCGAAAAACATGTAACACCGATCGAAAGATACATCACGGAAACAAACATACCTTGTTTGCCACGGATTAAGTAATGTCGTAGTCTCAGAGGAATTGTTTGAAGCCCTGGAATTCCATTCTTCAAGAGGGACTAAATTGTTTCAAGGGGAAGAAAATGGAGAAGCATATTTTCTTTCTAAAAATGCAAGAGTTAATGTTCTCCCCTTTTCTTATATATATATATATATATATATATATATATATATATATTGTAGTTATTTTCACTTAGAAAATAACTATCCCTTCCTCTTATGAGTCATTCTCTTATGGGCTGGGTTTGACCCAACATGGGCGGACATGCTTGACTTGGCCAATCAAATGAAAAACCCAAATTGAAAAATTGATGAAAACATTGTTGAATATGTACGAATTGTCAACAATATCTATTTAATGAAGGAGAAGACCAAGCATATGTTCAATGAATTGAGTTTAATTGCAATTAACTTTGAAAATGAGGTATGTGCTTTGACTCTATTATCTTCATTACTTGATAGTTGGAATACTACGATCACTGCTGTTAGTAATTTCTCTAGGTCAAGAAGCTTGACATTTGATGAGATTTGCAATTTTATTCTGAGCGAAGACATGCGTAGGAAAGAATTTGGTGAACATGTACCTGCTATTTTAGTTGGTGAAAGTAGATGAAGAATCAATAATTGTGTTAGTAGGAGTAGTATAAACATGAACAAACATAGTCAATCTAGGATTAGTAGAGTTGTCTGTTGGAATTGTGGTAAGAGTGGGTATTATAGAAGAGAGTGTTTTACACTGAAAAATGCAAAAGGTTAGGGATTTAGAGTCGAGTCTATAAATAATGTTACAATTGTAACTGAGAATAATTCTGATGATGTTGATTATGTCTTGTCTATCAATGAAAATTTGTCATTTGATTGATGGATATGGATTCTGGTTGTTTATTTCATGTTAAACCAAATAAAACCGGTTTATCACTTATTAGAATGCATGATGGTATTGTGAGAGAACAATACTAAGTGCGATGTTGTAGGTGTTGGTGATGTTAAAATCATAATGCATGATGGTATTGTGAGAACATTTACCGGAGCAAGACATGTTGCAGAATTGAAAAAGAACTTAATTTCATTAGGTGTCCTAAATTTAACTAGTTGTAGGTATTCTTCATAATGTGGAGTTTTGAAGGTTGTTCGAGGTCCCCTAGTGATAATGAAAGGAATCAAGCACGGTGGCCTATACGAACTTCAAGGTGAGAAAATGACAATTTTTGTCTCAGAGACGTTAGACACATGTGTTTGAGAGCCTATCGACTGCTCAAGGAAGACCTAGGTGTTTGTGGCGATACACGAGTTTGATGCTGTTGTTAGGAATTGTGGTCGAAAGCTTTGATTGAGATGGAGACTAGTAAGTTGATCAAGCATATGCGGATTGACAATAGTATGGAGTTCTGCTTGGAGCTACTAAATAAATTCTGCATGAATGAGGACATAGGGAAACCACGCACTGCTAGTAAACCACGACAATTTGCAGAATTAATGAGCTAAATATTACTAGGGATGACCCGTAAAAGATCTCTAGTGCTGGTATTGTTAGGAGAATCCTAGCTGATGCGTTTAGTACGATAAGCTACCAGATGAATAGATCCCCATCGACTGTAATTAAATGGCAAACTCTCGAGGTAATGTGGTCAGGTAACGTTGCTAGTTATACTATTCTTAGAATATTTGGTTGCTCGTATTATTTTCAAGTGAGTAATGGTAAGCTCAATGGGAGGGCAAGATGCATATTCCATTGGTATGCACAAGATGAGTAGGGTGATCAGTTATGGTGCTTGTATATAAATTGACCAGTAGATAGTAGAGAAATTACCTTTGACCAGTTTTTAGTACTTCTAGCTAGGAGTTTTGTGGCAATGTTAATATGGATCTAGATGGTGTTCAACTCAAAGTGGGGTTGCAATTAGAAGTTCTCGAGGAAGCGGGTACTAGAGTAATAACCAATATGTATGATATTTGTAGCAAGGTGGAGCTGGTAGAGTCAATAGTTGTTATAACTACTCAAATTTATATGGATGCAATGATGATTTTGCTTTACCTGTGATGCAAAAGGTTATGTCTAAAAATTCTTGTGGAATAGCTAATTGTGTAGGTGGAATTTGTGTCTTAATGAAATGTATGGTTATGGTGAAGTTTAAGCACAACTTGGACTTGGAAGCACTCAGTGGCAATTGAGCCCATTGGAGTTGTGGAAGAGTAGCGATGAGGTTTTCACTAAAGCAATTATGAGAACTTTAAGCTAAGATAGAGATTGTTGAAAATATATTTTGAATTTGAGCTTGAATATAATCGGATATGTTGTGCGGATATTTGGTCACGTGAAAGTGAAAGTGCAAAGAAAGAAAAGAGGGGCACATTAAATGAAGATGGACAAATTTTTTACACATGGGTTTTTGTGCACGTTTCATTTTTCTTCTTCCTCGTTAATGCAGGCACATGGATGCGCACGCATGCCCATAGAAGACTGTGAGTGCCGAATATCTCTTCCCTTCTTTCGGTCATCTTTTGTGGACTTTATTTGTCTTTTTGTCAATAAATGCGGAAAGAGACAAGGAGAAGAAATGAGGAGCTAGGGGTTGTTCGTGCATCAAAGTCAGAAGAAAAGGGACACCATCGCGAAGAGAGAAAGAGTGAAGAAGGCTTTCTCATGCTGCCATAAATGATGAGAGACTTCTCTTGGTTATAAATAGAGAAGAGCCATGGGGGTAGAAGTGCACCGAGTTCCTTCGTTGGCTAAGAGAGAGAGCTCTAAGACTATAGAAAGGGACAAAAAGTTCTCCTCGTGAGGGTTTATTTATTGTGAATTACATTTGAGTGGTTTAACTAATTAAATTATTGTAATTAAAATTTTTATAATTCATTGAGTGAGATTTAACTAGAAATTATGAATGGCTAAATACTATGTGAGTTATTCAATATAATTGGAGTTAAAAAACATTGAGAGATAGTGTTTGAGTACTCGAGTGATTGTAATATCTGTTGTATTATTTATCTCTATAATGAAATTCCGTATTTCTCTTCCCGTGGATGTGAATCTTATCGGACTAAATTACGTAAATCTGGTATTTATTTTCCTTTCTTTTGATTATTTTATCCGATTTGATTGTCTATATAGGCAACATCAACCTTGGCTCTTCCTAGGATAACTTGGGATGTGCATTTTCCATCAGTTTTGCTTCCTATTTAGATCAGCACCATAGATTGAGAAGTTTTTGTATCGACAAATCGTACCTGTAGAAAGATTTGTTGGAGCTTGATGCACGAGAAGTCATTTTTGTCTAGACTTTTTGTTGTGAATATGATCGTGTAGCCCAAATTTTATTTTGCGAAGGATTCCATGGATCGTATTTCGTCATTTGGGGAGGACTGATTATATCACAAATCTGATCTAATATGAAGTGCCCCGGTGGCATCGTTTTGGGGCGTTGGGGAACCAGTAAGTCAGCGGTCCCATCCTTTGACCCGCACCGACACGACGGTACAGCCATCGTGAATCATCACGTCCTCGCGTCTACTGAGCAGAGCGCAGAGGACGTCAATTCACGCCTACAGAGAGAGAGAGAGAGAGAGAGAGAGAGTATATACACGTTCAAGGGGTTAATGAAGTGGTTTCCGATTGAGAAATGCCAGGATGCACATGTCCATTGTCCATGCAAGAGAAACGAGAATGTTATTATGGATTACCAATTTAAGCAGCCATTCTGGGATAGTGAGGTTGCAGCAGTAGAACATTTACAGACCCCAACTGGTAAATTAAATCCAGAAGAAGTAAAACTGTTCCAGCTACAAAAGGCCCCCGCGCGATAGTCACAGACCTTTCGTTTGGCTCGAATCTTCCACTACAGAGTTATTCATATATTTCATCACTCTTCACACCTCACCCCATCTAATCTGATGCTCACACGTACGTGTCAAAGAACCGGAATTAGTCTAAAGACCTTTTGCATACGTGGGCTACTCAGGAGGAGCCCGGTAGATGCTAGCATGTCACCGCGAGGGGACACGTATCGTATAAATATCAAAACGCCATCCGATGACGAGTTGATCAGTTTGGTCATTCACAGAGTCGAGAGAGGATGACACGAGGGAGAGCAGAGAGAAGCAGGGAGGATGAGGAGGATGGTGGGAAGGTACAAGGAGAGCTGTACGCCCCGGAACATGCCATCCAAGTGACGACGGGAGATGAGAAGATGAAGAAGAAGAGTCAGACTAAGGATGACAAGATAAAGGAGAGGGTCTTGGAGAAGCTGGGGGCCATGAACGGTGTCTCTGTCTCCCAGGAGGCGGTGGAGAGGGTCGGCGCATTGGAGCCGCTGCACCGACTGAAGCAGCTTTTGGTGGATATCTTCCCCATCCTCTCCCCTGCTACCGCCTCTCGCATGGTGGATGATGCTGCCGATGAGGTTGAGGCTCTCTCCTCTACCTCCTCCCCTCCCTCCAAGCTTTGATATTTTCCTACTTCCTTCCGGCCTTTCTGCCTGCTTCTTTTTAATTCCTGTTTTTTTTTTTCCTTTCCAAATGAAGGTTTATCTTCGCATCCCCTTTTACGGCTTCTTTGGTAACATATATTCTGCGTCATTCACATTACGTCCCTTGTTGTTAAATCGATTTTGTTTAGGCAATAGTTTAAATTTGTGAATGAATCGAGAATCCTATTTCCCTATAATTAATTCAAAATTATGTGCAATTTCTACTTAAAAATATATAATTCATGAAAATTTTGCGTCAGATTTATAATATACGGAAAATAAATTTCAATTTCAAGTACATATGCTCATTCTTATGTAGAAGAAGATATAATTTCATATCTATTTATCATATAAAAATTACATTCAAATATAAATTATAAATATATTATCTGGTTAGCCTCTAAGGTAGAAATTCTCCATGAGACGCAGAACTTTAAAATACTGGCTAGGATATAAAGGATTTGGTTAAAAAAAAAAAAATTAAGCTTTATCTCTAGATTGCTTAGCTGGTTTAAATTAAAGGCTTTAGTTACGGCTTTTTTAGCTTTATCGTACACATAAATAAGATAGAGTGATATCATACAAAAACTGAATCACTGATTTGTGATAGAGTGATATCATCCAATAGATATGCACATAAAAAATGAATCATTAATAGAAATCCTTTAAATATTGGTTATTCACTTCCGAATTAGAAAATTAGCCATACACATAATTCATCTGTATTGTTAAAAAGTCTATAGTGATTATGATTATCATTACACACTTTTGCTTCCTCAACTAGGCGAATAATTGGATGCTGAGGGATAATTATTTAAAAAGTCATTGTATTCATTTTACGACGGTTAACTCAACCTTAAATTTTTTAATTTAGTCAGTTTAATCATTAATCTTTTTTAGCGATTTGTTGATGTAGTCTTTCCGATCAATTTATGTGTAGTCGGCCATTTTATATATAATATGACAGACGATCGATTAAATCACAAATCTAATCTAATATGCTCTCTTTAAACGCGCCTGAGGATTCATAATTGGAGGGGGTCCACCGGCCAATTTATTGTGAGTCTTTTAATTTTCTTGGCAATTCCCATCCACATCAGTCCGGCCAAGCCTGATTAAAGTGGAATCTGGGAACTTGCATTGACCATCACGTACAAAGGATAAATTAAATTAAACTCCCCCGAATTTAATATCCCCAAGTTCCGGCTGTTCAGGATATGATGGCAAGTCCAATTGAACCCCGCCACGTGACTTAGAGGACAAACCATCGCTGATGGGTAAAGCAGTCTTATTATTCTGACCGATACTTATTTAGACTTTAGAAATGTTATTATTATCGAATAAAAGCAATATACCGAAAATCACACCTCATTCTAATAAAGTTTTAGAGTTAATAAAAAAATCATAAATTATGTCCATAATGATAAAAATATCAAGCTTTTTTAGTGTTAATAAAAGTTCGAAGCTTGTCTATTGTGATATTAATATTACAAACATTTTTTCGCATTTTGAAAAAGTCTAAACTTATATAAATATGATAAATATACATTGGATGGAACTAAAATAGAAGGTATATATATGTTACATATCTAAAAATTTAGATTTTTCCTGACAAAAATATTTTACGCGTATTGGTATCACATTGGACATATTTAGGATTTTTGGATATAAATAAAGTTTAGGAATTTTGTACTACAGTAAGCATAATTTGGAGCTTTTTGTGATATCTGCTCAAAGTTTTATATCTAATAAGGATGATTGTTCATCACAGGATAACTTATCAATCGCAGATGATTGTTCATCATAGAAAAATTTATCAATCACACGAAGTCATTGCAATTAGTAATTTGCATATTGAAAAAAATGAGTATTTATTTGTCAGGTTATACTCCTCGCAAAAGATTTGTCTGGTAATATTCAATTAATTAAATTTGGCGTAGGAAATGCTTGCCCATTTATCAAGGAATAGTTAAATCAACAATGCTGGTGAAATATATTGCAAGTAGCCCGACAATATCTTCTTCATGTGACCGATCATAGCAAAAGAAAATATTCAGCACACGTGGAACCCGAGAGCTCGAAGTTATATGAATTAACCACTCGCCAAAAGGAAAAGAAAATAAAAGTTGTATGATTTTATACAAGATGTCACCTTAAATCGGTGAAGTTAGATTGACAGCAACAATACTCTTATCGGCATGTGTTTCCAGAGACTGGATGATGATGGGTGAATAACCTCCGCTTTCTCTTAACCTGATATGCAGATTAAACGCTCCTTGGCATATTTTAGCCTAACCCAGCGACGTAAATTTTCTGTTGACTTTCACTTGCTTACGGTAGTGAGATATATGTGAGATTCGTTGACTATCAAAAGATATTGAGCGGGAACATGCGACGTTCGTTTCAAGCTCATCTGTTTTGCACATCAGATACAATGGTTATTCTGACCAAGGCACATTCTCCTAATCTTTTGCTAAATATATCTCTCTAAACGGGCGACGTTTTTGAGTGTGGGATTATGGTGTTATCTTGTGTATGTTTAAACTGAGTATGACATGATTATCATATAAATTACCTAACTATTAAGCGTAAGCACGTCTTGCAACTTCCTGCGTGCACTTCCCTATATACATAAGAAAAGAAGAGCTAGTTCAGGCAACTATGGATTGTAACCAACATGTAATTGATCACATGAACATTAGCAAAGCCCATTCTTACAAGCAAGAGACGCAACGTAACCGCATGGAAGTTTCTCGGCAAGGTCATTTGTATAAAAACTACTGCTAAAGCAACCATCAGGTATCAATCATCATCCAGAGACGAAGCTACTTGCAATATCATTTCGGAATGCCATTGCAAGAGATGAAAATTGGATGAGATTATACTGCAGTTGCCTTTTTCTTATTGCGTAGTTATTATGAACCTGCCTGTCCTGGCAGGTAGTTAGACAAGTTCGGAGATCCATACAAATAAGTCCAAGCAGGTGCACACAACAAGCCATATTTACAAGCACTCCTTCATAATTCAACCAAGGCACTCCTTCGCGACAACCCATATCTGATACTCCATCATCACCTAATAACCGCCCTGTATGTAAGCATTCAAGCGGTCCAGCTCCTCACGATGCTCGCTGACAACAGCACGAACCACATCTCCAATGGAAACCATGCCCACCATCCCAGCTTCGTTGATCACTGGAATGTGCCTGATGCGATTATCTGTCAACCATCATCCATCTCAACTTAGTATTTCAGAGAAATCAATAACTCGACTGGGTCAATTAAAATTTCTGACAATCAAGCATTGGAAGATCAGTGACAAAACTGTAGGCAATGAAATAAATCCACGGTTCTTCCACAATCATATTTGATGAAGCATGCGGTGCTTGAATTGGTGCCATTAATAACCACATTAACGGCAGCAACAAACATATGAACATTACTACCAAAATCAACAGTACCAGTCATCAGCTGCATTGCCTTCAGAACCTTTGTGTCAGGTGTAACAGTGATCAGCTTGTTCTGCCAAAAAATAAAAGATAAAAAAAAATCAGATTGTAGCTTTGCATTCAGCAGTAGCAATCTTAACCTATGGTATGAACTCCTACAAGAGAGATGCTGTAATTACCTCCTCAGTCATGATGTCTCCAACCTTGGTCGATTTTGATGATCTTCCCTGTACGATAATCTTTCTGAGGTAATCTGGAAACAGACCAGATAATGAACAAAAACGTTGTACAGGTATGGACGCCTGAAGTGATTGAAATATAAGAGTTCCATGCTTTATTACAAATGCACAATACAGATAAGAATATGTGAAACATCATAGCAAGAGTTGCTCCTTATAAAAGTTTTCTCAGCAAAATCCCCTGCAAAGTCTTCAATGGGGGAATTACACCTAGCTAGAATGTATCACGCAAGAATGTCAATGGCATATCCTAACCAATCACTCTCCTCTTGGCAAGAGTAATATATCTCAGCCACTTTATTAGGACAGTCAACACATGACCAGCATGTTAAGGAGGTAAAGAGGCGAATAAATTGCTACGTGATTGCAGAAATACAATAAAAATTCATCTACTGATGATGCCTATGACTTGCCAAGATGAGGGTTCCCCTACAATATTTGTACTTTGTATCAGGATACAATTAATCTATACATACGACACACTTCCACACACGTGCATAGTCCTCTCATTCTTTCACGAAATTATGATGCTTAACAGCGAAAGGCCAATCAATCAAGAACCTTAAGTGAATGCAGATGAATGAAAATATAAGCCAGAACTGACTTATAAAAGAAAAAAATTTCCCTTGTGCTTGTCCCTTTTAACCCATAATTTATCTCAATGATGTATAGGATCAAAGAGGTAATTTCATGGTTTTCTCATGCAACAGTAGTATAAAATATGGCAATAAAAATGCCAGAGTACTTTGATTAGTTGTTTACCGGAAACCATACTTTTTAAATTACACTGATCTTTATAAACTATGTTTCATTAGAATGAATCCAAGACACTTTTCTCACCTGAAATAGTCCAGAACTTTGAAACTCTCATTTGCATCACTTTGACCTAAACTGCTCAGTCGTTGTTTCAACGACTATGCACCCCACCTTTTAGAAATATTTAAGATTCTTGTTTGATGTTTATAATACTTAGAATTTTAAATTCTTATTTAAGCAAAGAAAGTAGAACTTCCTACAATCAAGAATGGTTCAATGACTAACATTCATGTCATATACGTTCTTACAGATGAAATAATTGAAATTTTTTACCTCTCTCTGTGATAATTCCAGCAATAGATTTCTGTTCTCCGGGCTTCACAACAACCAAGGCCCCAACATTATGTTGTGTCATCTATAGGGACAGTAACAGATGTGGTCCACATTGTAGATACGTATTGAATAATACCAGTCATACCAATAATAATAGCACAATTTACCAGGGAATACATACCGACTTGACAGCATCATACACAGTATCATCTGTAGTGCACCAAAGCCAGGAGCCATCTGCACTTTTGCCTTTGGCTTTCAGCACATCAGCAATCGTTGTGCTTTCAAAGCCATGCTCTTCGATTCGTGCAGATGAAACAGACATGAAGCGTGAAAATGAAACAATCTGAGGATTTGCCAGACGGATGTGTTTCAGAACTGCACTTTTGATCAAGCTCGCTTTCAATGAAAACGATTGGATTCCTTGCATTTTTGCTGTCAAAACTATTTCCTTGTGAGTTTAGATGGCAAAAACAAAGTGTGCTGCTAGTACCATTGAGAGAATAATGTGTTTTTTCCTTAAAAGAATGAGCTTGGCCTCAGTGAAAGTAGATGATCCACAATGACAAAACTTAAACTGCTGTTGAAAATTATTGCTGTCAATTAGAATCATGGATCTGCATTTTGACCTGCTGAAAACTCTCCTGGCTTTTCAGTCTAGAACTAACCTAACAATTTACTTTCACTCCACAATAGCAAGCAAGGATCTGAAAATCTGTGTTGATCCATTCCAATCAAGACATTCCTGCTTTGACTAAATGTCACGTTCTCTTATATTCTGATCACCCCTAAGCCCATGCCTTGCCCAACCAGACTCTCTGTCACCAAAGGATAATGATGCAGCCCACAAGATTAAACAAGTCAATAATTATCATAGTGTTTTCATTAATGTCAAGTTCTTGTGAAGCAGACTATTGCATTAATCTGAAACTCAAATAAGAGTCCTAAAAGGATAATGATTCATCTTCAAATTTAATAAGTAGCTTCATCTTCTAGGAGTACTAGTAGGATTCTATTAGTTTTCTTTCACTAATTAACATCAAGTAACATGTCGGGTTTCGGTTGAATTAGGCTTTTAAGTTTTCTATGTAAGAGTTTCCTCTTACGACTTAACAGTAGGTTTAGTAGAATCTTTCAAGTTACCATGCAGCTGGTATGTATTATTTGTTGATTCATCAATTGACCGAGTAAATAAACATTTCAGCAATTCTTTTGTTATTGAGATGCATGATGCAAATCTCTCTTTGGTGTGATGCTTAAGAACCCAAGTCTGATGCTTAGGAAGCTTTGGGTGAGACACATAAAGACTATGAGGCTGGAAATTTATCTCCAGATTGTCCAACATCAGATAATCATTGTCACCGGCAAAACATCAAATACCTTCTTAAGGCATAAAAAACTTAGAATGAAACCGAAATAAGAAATGCTTATTTGGTACCTTCACTATTTCAACGGAGTTAGCTTAACCAATATAAGAAACGATTGTCTCTCGGTCTCTCTAAGTAGGCAAAACAAAGCATTTCTTTGAGAATCGGATTGAAAGGCGATTCATTAGAGGCATTTACTTGCACAAAGCAAAATCCCTCATCAGCTCTGTCATGCTGCGATAACAATCTCATTTCACAATAACTTCGATTTTACCAAATTCCTACTCGTTGCTTGCTGCTACCGTTTTCTACAAGGTGATGTCAACAGCTGTTTCACTCGGATGCTAAAACATCATCCAGCTTCCTGTGTAAGAAGAGTAGGGCCTTGTGTGCGAAAATTTGTCAACAGCAAGCTGGACAGTGAAAAGAAGTAGGAGGGAAGATGAGGAGGAGGACGCCGACTCACTGGACTTTGCGTTGAGAAGAAGCAGAGGCGTCGACGGCGACAGCGGCGGCGGCGGTGACCACGGGAGTGTGGCTGGAGAGGCTGGGAAGAGCCAGAGGCTGTACGAAGGGGGATGGATATGGATTGGGACAAATGACGTTGGCCATGATGCGTGTCCTCTTTTAACCTAAACTCAGCCTGGTTCGGACTATTTATTTATTTATGTCTCCATAATGAAACGAATCCTCTTTTCTTTTTCACGTGTAATTCTGTTTTGGAAAAACATTTCCAAGAATAGCTAGCTATTTATCAAATCTATTTCTCTATCTCGACCCCAGAAAACGAAATCTAATCTATTTATCTATATAATATATGTTCTTACAGAGCGTTGCCCTTTAGAATTATTAGATATAGAATGCCACTTGGGCTTCTAAGATACAAGCGTAAAAGTTTATTCTTCTTTTAAGGAGGAATTTATTTAGATTCTTCCTTACGTCTTGTTTTCAATTGGAATTTTCTTTTTCTCCCAAGTGTTTATCTCATTTAAAAACATTAGTTTCAATGAATTTTTTTACGTTGCAAATTAGCAAGGTAATTCTTTCTATAAAAGTAGTTTCTTTAACGATTTATTATTATTATTATTTTTCCTTGGTATTACAATAACAACGTCGATCAACTGGGAAACCACTTTTATTATTAGTTTCACGAGGAACTCTTGACAATTATTATGGGCACAGGGTGCGTGTTCCCCGTGACCTGCTGATCCCAACCCAATCTGCCCTTGTGCGCCGCGGGAAAAGCAAAATCTGGGGGCAAGCTGGGCCCCAACTCTGCTCATGGCCGCCTCTGTAACTCCCCTCCAGCCCCCCTCTCTCTATCTGTCCCCCTCCCTCCACAATCTACGTTGCTCCCTCACCTTCTTTGCGGTTATCCAAAAAAATAGATTGGATATGCATTTGCTTGGACTTTACTGGTACTACAATTACCTCCATCACCACAAATTATGCCAGTTCTCCCATCGCCACCATCCCCACCATCCTCTCTCTCTCTCTCTCTCTCTCTCTCCACCTCTGATTTGCGGAGAAACTCCAACTTTGTGCGTGCGAAGAAGCAATGCCCGCAGAGATGGGGACGGTGATGGGGCATGGTTTTCTCCTCAAGGCTAGGACGGCAGCTGCAGTCCCAGCCTCCATGCCCATCCCTTACTGTCCAGTTATGGAGGAAATTGCAATTTGTGTTAACATCATACGCATGGTAATGAGCCTCTGTATGGACTTTCGCTGCTGGTGGAAAACAAAACCTTATGAGAAATGGCCGACCTTTGCTTAGCAGCAAGAAAATTTTTACTGGAGCGAAGATTGCAGCTATCCAAGTTACTTTTTCAAGCATTTTAATTCGTAAATTGGAACACATCCTCAGAACGTGAGTGTCTCACTAAGTATGATAGACTTAGTGTTGACAAATAAGACTTGAGTTTGTGCTTCTTCCTTATCAAATGGCGACACGACTTGATCCATCACTGCTGCTGTAGTTATAGAAGTAACGCAGGGAAGCGTGTGGTCTGCTTCCCTTAGTTACCAAATCGAGAGATTTGTCCTAAGCAAATGATGCATCAAAGTTGCAATATGTTTGCATAAGTGAAACACCATAGTTGTGATTTATATTTTCAAGGATGGGAAATAACTTTTGAACTCATCACGAATACATATTAAGGAGTTCTTTAAAAAAAACGAAAAAAACTCCACTTCCCAATCGCTAAATGTTTTTCAATTAAACTTATTATCGCGTTGGAACACTCCAACTTTAACAAGAATAGTAGCTCAACTTTGTTTCTCGTCACAATGAGAATGCTTTTCCTAATAAGTGTCTCGTACATTCCATGAAAATAACTTATTTTCATCATTGTCCTCAGTTGTATGGAACATCGGAGCCCGTAAAACACTAACTAGTGCAACAAAACACACCATAACAACGAATAAAGCCAGCGTATTCCGCTTCCACATGCTTGCTTTTGAGAATAACCCTGTATTTTTGTTGGAATCAACACCTAATATAATAATGAAAGTCCATTACGCATGAAGTCTGGACGTAAACCGCCAAAGAAGAGAATTCTAAGAAGCCACAAGCTTATAAAAAAAAAAAAAAGGAAGGGGCACACATTATAATAATAAGAAGCCAAAAGCATGAAGAAAACAAAGAAAGAATTCTCTACTCTACACGTGAGAATTCTAGAGAGAAGAAGAGAAACTTGAAGAAAGTCAACAATAGTGGCTGAAGAAGAAACTTGTACGTGGGCAGCAAGAATACTTCAAGAAGAAGAAAATGAGTTGTCTTGCATGAGGCGGTGAAGTCCTGGCGGTGGAAGATGTCTATAAATAAGGCTTGGGAGTGCAAACGTGAAGAAGAGGGCCACACGAGTGGAGAGAGGGAGATTAAGACAGAAAGAGAGTCTGTTAGAGAGAAACCAAGGTGTGAGCCTCAGGAGGCACTGCAGCCTCAGTAGCCCTGTGTGAGCAAATTATCCCTCCGTGATCGAGAAGGGAAAAATAGAATAGCTGCTAAGTTTGAGAGAGAGTGAGAGTGAGATAGCTTTAGAAGCATATAGAAATCAAGAGAGAGTTTTAAGCTTAGCAAAGCTTGTGTGTGTACTCCATTAAGCCTTTGCAAGGCATATTAAGTAATATATTCTCTCTCTGTGTTTGTACTCTCTCCTTCCCAAATCCTTTTGGTTCCTACAATTGGTATCAGAGCTAGTTGGCCAGGGACCGTTTCAAAGCTAGCGGTCAGGGATCGTGAATCCAGAGCAGGCCAAGGATTAGAGTGTCGAGCCTAGGAGGTCGGAACCGGAGTATCAAAACCAAGTGGCGGAGACCGAGAACCTAGAGCAGTTGATCAAGATTGTGAACTCAAAGCTAGCAATGGCATCCACCAATTCTGTTCGGTCCTTCCGAAGTTGAACGGAAAGAATTACAACAATTGGTCCGTCCAAATGAAGGTTCTATTCAAGTCCCAAGATTTGTGGAACCTGGTGGAGAACGGCTACATCGAAGTAGGCCGATGCCGAAAAATTCAATGCGTTAAGAAAGACGGAGAAAGATTTATTGGTGGAAACTCGGAAGAAAGATCAGAAAGCATTATTTACAATCTTTCAAGCCGTGGAGGAGACGATATTTGAAAAAATATCAAGCACGGAGACAGTGAAAGAAGCGTGGGATATATTGCAAAAATCCTACAAAGGCGATGATCGTGTTAGGCGGGTGCGGCTCCAAACACTTCGAGGAGATTTTGAGTCTTTACGCATGAATGACTCTGAATCTATTTCAGCGTACTTTGATCGTGTACAAACCATCGTTAACCAATTAAGGGTCAATGGTGAAGAACTCCAAGATGTACGAGTTGTAGAAAAAATCTTGAGGTCTTTGACTGAAAGATTTGACTACATTGTTGCGGCGATCGAAGAAGGCCAAGATATATCAACCATGACGTTGGAAAGGTTGATGGGTTCATTATGCTCGCATGAGCAAAGAATGAATCAGAAGTCCATCGGTTCGTATCCCGAGCAAGCATTGCAGAGTCGGGTTGTTCAGTCAAATCAAGGAGATTATCAAGGTGGACAAGGTCGTGGAGATACCCGAGGTAGGGGTGGAAATTCAAATTTCACCGGAAGATATAGAACACGTGATAAATCAAAAGTCAGGTGTTTCAAGTGCAATAAATTTGGACATTACAAATTCGAATGTCAAGCAAAGGTGACAGAACATGCACAAATCGCCAATGATGACGAAGATATGGTGCTAGCATGTACCACGGATGATGTACGTACCCCCTTTAGAAATAAAAGAGGTTTCAAGAACCAATGGAGAAATGATGCTGGCATTAGGAATGACAACCGGTGGAAAAGTCATAGTGAATGGCAGAGGCGACCAGTAGTGAGAAGCGCTCAACCAGGGGGAGCACACCGAGACCGTGATAAGGACAACAAAAGGCATAGCAAATGGTGCTACACTTGTGGCAAAGTAGGTCACTTTGCCAGAGTTTGTTGGTTCAAACAGGTAAAAGGAGATGCTACCACTTTTACCAAGAAGAAGAACCATAGTAAAGAAGAATGGAGTCTCCAAGCGATTGTTGCAGCACAGGAGCAAGAAGAGCCTGTACCCACCGGTATCATCAAGGCAGATGATGTGATAGGCATTGAGACATCCCCAAAGAAGAGCAAGCCATGGGCAAGCTCGAAGAAGCAAGTAGCAGCTTCAACAAGCAGTTGTGAGAAGGAACTGCAAGAGATGCGGGAGATGTTGAAAGAGAAGGATGAAATGCTGAAGCAAAAGGACAAGGAGCTCAAGCTCAAAGAAAGCGAGCACGAAAAGCTCCGATACGAGCTCAAGGAATTGCAAAAGCTCAAGAAATGTTGCCCAGAGAAAAAGATCCCCAGGGGCAAAAACAAATGGAAGATTGTAGAGAAAAAGTTCCATGAGAAGGAAAAAGAGACTGATACGCAAAGTGAAATGGCATTGATGAAATCCGAGCTTCGCAAAGCTCAACTGGAAGTCATAGTTGCGGAGGCAACTGAAGAAGATGAATATCAAATGCTATAGAAGAAGAGTATTAGGTGTTGAGGGGGAGTGTTGGAATCAACACCTAATATAATAACGAAAGTCCATTACGCATGAAGTCTGGACGTAAACCGCCAAAGAAGAGAATTCTAAGAAGCCACAAGCTTATAAAAAAAAAAAAAAGGAAGGGGCACACATTATAATAATAAGAAGCCAAAAGCATGAAGAAAACAAAAAAATTCTCTACTCTACACGAATTCTAGAAAGAGAAACTTGAAGAAAGTCAACAATAGTGGCTGAAGAAGAAACTTGTACGTGGGCAGCAAGAATACTTCAAGAAGAAAATGAGTTGTCTTGCATGAGGCAAGTCCTGGCTTGTCTTTTTGGGAGAAACGTAACCCTGGAGAGAGGGAGATTAAGACATTTTAAATAGCCTTAGCCTCAGTAGCTTATCGAGAAGAAAAATAGAATTCTAAGTTTGATATGCAAAGAAGAAAGGAAGATAAGTTTTAAGCTTAGAAAAGCTTGTGTGATGAACAGGCAAAAGAATATATTCTGCCCTGTGTTTGTATAAATCCTTTCTTACAATTTTAAATAGCCTTAGAGATTAAGTGAAGATTCTTGGATATGCAAAGAAGAAATTTTTAAATAACTTCCCGTAGAAAATAGTCAGATGAACACAAAGACAATGATGCCCAGATACCCTTTCTTAGTCATACTTCAAGCAAAGATCAAACAGAATGATTCAATTATACTGCACAAGTTAATTCATAAATTAAAACTATTACCAAGACGTCAAACAAAGGAAAGGAACATTGTACCCTAAGCAGACGATATTTCTTCAGTCTAGTGCGCAACAGCACTAAAAGACACTTTAAACTATAGAATTGTGAAAACGGACAACTCAACCATCGAAGATTCGTGCAAGAGTGCAAGATACTCCTCCACCTAAGACCCACTCACTTCATTGTGGCAAATGGACTTAAGTAACAGGAGCACAAGAATAGTTGCACCCGCAACTTGGCCCATCATGACAGCTGTTGCAGATCGGGTACCCCAAATCCATCTTTTTTATTGCTCATCTATCCATGCAGAAAAGAAAAGAACAATTTAGAATTGTATGGAATGTGCCCCGCAGTCAGGAAATCTCCCCAAAACTGGCATGTCCAAACTTGAAGGCAAAACAGGCGGGCTAACTTGAATTGCCAAGGACAAGAAATCAGACACTCAGGGAATGGGTTATTGGGTGTCTTTAGATAAATCCTCTTACAATAGAGTTCCAGATATACACAACCAGATCTCGAAGAAATCTGCAAGAACATCTGGATGCAGCAGTTTCCAGTTACTCATGTCGCATCTCACAAGCCATTCCAACAGAAAGAAGTCCATTAGAGACAAAAATTTCTACTAAAGAGTAGAGTACACTGTACAGTGGTCCTTGCTTTATAACAGGCTCCAGTACACTCCTGCAAATCAAGTTTAAATTCCTTCGCTTTATAACGGGCTCCTGGAAGCAAGTCCATGAGATTCAAGCATGCATATCCGAAAGTAACAGCATTCCTCGTAATTCAATCCATCTAATCAATTGAGACCAGGGAAGACCTCGCAAAACTAGTCAGCATATGTCATCTGTCACAATGAATGGTCTTAAATATCTCTCCACTAAAGAAGAATATCAAGTCAAGAGCAATTCGTCCAATAATCTTCCAAAATGCTCTTCTTTTTGAAACAGAGTAAAACAGAAAACAAAAAGAGAGGAAGGAACCTACGAGGTAGACGAGAAAAGAGTTTCCGAGCAAATGAAGCCGAATTCGAGCACCCAGTGACGATCAATTTGCTGGTGAGGCGGACAAATTGAGAGACAGAATGAAGGAATAGGCGACTCCGATGGCAAATAACGGCATCGACCAGTGCGCTCTCAGAAGACTCGAGAGCGGTCATGGCCATGGTTTCTTGGGCGTCCGGCGATGGCCGCAGCAGCAAGAACATCTGGATGCAGCAGTTTCCACTTTCTTATTGACCATGTCGACGATCCTGACAGCAGCGGTCCAGGCGACTACCGCGAAAGGAAGCGTCCGGCGATGGCCGCCGGAGGGAAAAAGACCGCCCAGAATCCTCACCTCCGTGTTGTTGGACACGCCCAACACCATCGTCCTGAGTACCTCAGGTTTTTCATGCCCCTGTTATAATATGTAATATATTTTTATTATTCTAAATATGATCCCAATATTGTATTCCCAATAAATTACGATTTATTGCCCAATTTATTACCCACATATATTACGTGATATTTGCCCGTTAATATGTTACCATAACGGTCTTGATGGAAGATATCGGTAACGTAATAAACGGAATAAAAACGTCAGGTCGTTTAGTTCAAACTCTATCGTTACAGAAAACACACCATCATGTTTGAGGGGTATTGGCTAGTAGAACATGATGTACAGATCTAGTATTCCCATATATTGCAGATTGATCGTGCTGTGTGGATTCATCAAAGGTTTTGAGGTTTCCCACCTTTGCAAATTTTCATCAATGGCTGGAGATATGTTGATCTTTACGTTTCCGCAAATCGATCCCGAATTTTGTACGAATTTATCCGTGATTGATAAATCGGGATGGTCAGGTTTTAGTTTATATTTAATCTAACAGTTGGTATCAGAGCATGTTTACAATCTCTACCTTGATGAATTTTTTGGAATTTATTTTCATTGAATTATGTATTGGTAAATTCTATGTATTGGTAAATTCGGGTGACCCACCACGCGATAATGGATCTGCATGATCACACCGCCATTAGGAAGGAAAACCCTTAAATTTTTTGGCATATTACTGATCGTTGGAGGTTAATCGAGCGGTGAAATTTTGGTGGTTAGGGTTTTTAGGGCAGATCGTTTTAGGCTTAATTTCGGTCAATACGTTGGTCGTTTTTGCCAATTCTTGAAATTATTCGTTCGTCCCAACATTCTATTCGAAACCCATAAATCAATTTGGTTGAATACGGGCTGTGGGAGGAGACCTAGGCGACGAAACGGAGCTGGTCGCGGTGGAAGGACGGCGGAAAAAGAAGCCCGAAAGAAGACCTTGGGCGCGTGCGACGCACGCCCCCGAGGGCTGCAGCAGACGCGTGCAACGGGCATGTGCGAAGGGGAAAAGCGCGCGCGTCGCACGTGCGCCTATGATTTCTCAATTCTGCCCCTCCGCATTTAGGAAAATTACGATTCTGCCCTTGCCAGCATAAAATTCTGATTCCCCTCCCCCGGGGCATGAATACTTGCGATTTTGCCCTTTTTTTGGGCGTAAAATTCCTGTTTTTCCCCTTAAAAGTAAAATTCCAATTTTGGCCTTGCGTGCAAAATTCCAGTTTTACCACTTTTGCACGTGATTTTACTGTTCTACCCTTATGTGCAATTTTATGAATTTTTTTTCATAAAATTAAATGTCTAGTGATCCGTATATATTTAATTAATTAAGGATAGCATCTTTGATTATATTAAATTATATATATTAAGAGGCTTTGGATCACATATAGTCAAAGACAATAATTGTAATTATTCACATTAATATTATGAATTTTATCCCACAAGAATTTTCAATATATAAATATGATTAATTAGGATGAAATATTATATTATCTTTCTTAATTTACCCACATGGATTAAGGAAGGGAATATAATTTGATAGTTTCATCATGAAGTAATTATGAATCAATTTAAATTAGAAACTTTGCCCACAGGTAGTTTTTGATGTTATGTGATTCATATTTTGTAACATGTTTTACATTGGTAAAATATGATTTAAGTTTATTTGCTTCAAATATATTGATACATAAGTTTTCTTTGATTATAATGCAGTCTTACCACCTATGATTAGTTCTGGTATAATTGTTCCCGAGCTTAATGGAAATAACTTTAAAGAATTGAGAGAATTAGTTCTTCTTCAATTGGGGTGCATGGATCTTGATTATGCTCTAAGGTCAGACGAACCACCTGAACCTATCGAGAATAGTACTCATGCTGAACATACTCGTTATGCTCAATGGGAGCAATCCAACTGTCTCAGTGTGATGTACATAAAGACAAAACTCTCTGCTAGCATTCGTGATTCAGTCATTCAGCATAACAATGCCAAGGAATTGCTGGAGGCTATTGATGCACAATTTGAGTCTTCAGAGAAGGTGCATGCCATGACCCTAATTATGAAGTTCTCATCATTAAAGCTTACCAGTGTAAAAGGAGTGCGTGAGCACATCATGAAGATGAGGGACATTGCAGCTCAGCTGAAGAATCTTGAGGTTGGAATATCAGAATCTTTTATTGTATACTATATCCTAAATACTCTCCCACAAGAGTATGCCCCTTTTAAGATCTCCTACAACACACATAACACTAAATGGTTAATTAATGAACTCATGACCATGTGTGTTCAAGAGGAAGAGAGGCTACTAATGGAGAAAGGAGAAAGTGCTCATATGGCAACACATGATAAGTATAAAGGGCAAGGTAAGCAGAAGGGAAAAGGTAAGATGCCTCAACCTCCCCAAGCTGGCATTAAGAAGGAATCCAAGTGCTTCTTTCGTAAAAAGAATGGGCACATGAAGATAGATTGCGCCAAATTTAAGGCCTGGCTCAAAACGAAATGTAACCAACTCGCATGTGTTTTTTATGAAACTAATATAGTTGATGTGAGTCACAACATTTGGTGGATTGATTCTGGTTTTACAATCCACATTTCGAATTCCTTGCAGAGTTTCAGAACCAGCAAAAACCAGTGGGAAGTGAACAAGGCATCTATTCGGGAAACAAGATGCGCTCGCATGTGGAAGCTATTGGGACATGCAGATTAGTTCTCAGTAGTGGTTTTGTTTTAAATTTAGAAAGGACCTTTTATATTCCTAGTTTTTCTAGGAATTTAATTTCAGTTTCAAGACTTGTATCTTTGGGATACTCATTTGAATTTTCAGATTCAACATTCAATTTATCATATAAATATGAAATTGTTGAGAGTGGTATTTTGTCTGATGGCCTCTTTCGAATTACTTTACAAGACAATGCCATTAATAATGCGATGCACGTTCATGATAATGCTGGTATAAAACGATGTGTTGTGAATGAGGATTCCTCTATGTTGTGGCACCGGAGATTGGGACATATCTCCATGAATAGAATTAAGAGACTAGTAAATGATGGAGTACTTAATACTCTAGATTTTACTGATTATGACAATTGTGTGGACTGTATAAAGGGAAAACAGACCAACAAGTCAATGAAAAGTGCTAAGAGGAGTACAAAAATATTAGAAATCATACATACAGATATTTGTAGTCCTGATATGGACTCAAATGGTCAGAGATACTTCATTCTTTCATAGACGATTATTCACGATTCATGTATCTCTACTTGCTTTGTAATAAGCACGAAGCACTAGATGCCTTTAAGGTATTTAAAACCGAAGTAGAGAAACAATGCGACAAACAAATTAAGATCGTGAGATCAGATAGAAGTGGAGAATACTATGGTAGATACACTGAAGATGGACAAGCACTTGGTCCATTTGCGAAGTTTGTTGAAGGGCATGAGATTATTGCTCAAGACACTATGCCTGGTTCACCGGACCAAAATGGTGTCGTAGAAAGAAGAAACCGAACATTATTGGACATGGTGTGGAGTATGCTCAGCAACTCCAAACTTCCTAAGTTTTTGTGGACCAAGGCTCTTAAAATGGCGTGTACATATTAAACCGAGTTCCAACCAAGGCTTTTCTAAGGACGCCTTTTGAGTTATTTAAAGGTTGGAAATCGAGTTTACGACAGTACGTGTTTGGGGATGCCTATCTAAAGTAATAGTCTACAATCCACAAGAAAAGAAGTTAGATCTAAGGACTATAAGTGGGTATTTCGTTGGATATACCGAAAAGTTCAAATGATACAGATTTTATTGTCCATCTCACACCATTAGGTTTATGGAATCAAGAAATGCTAAATTTATTGAGAATGATCTGATTAGTGGGAGCGAACGATTCAGGGACTTTGTTCCCGAAGAAGATCATTCAGATATTCAACATTCCACTTCAGGTACTGGATTGGTTGTTGCTTAAAACGCCCATTTAGTTCAATCGGTCGTTGAGTAACCAATCATTGAAGATCCACAACCTACTGATATTGATCCGATAGGCCCAACTGTTCAGTAATTACCAGATACTGTTGAGCTTCCAGTTGAACAACAAACTCCTCATGAGGATGTTGATGCAACATTAAGAATGTCTACTAGAATAAAGAAATCAACAATTCCTAATGACTACATTGTGCATCTACAGGAATCTGACTATAATGTTGGAGCTAAAAGTGATCCTAAGATGTTTTCACAAGCCATGAACTGTGATAGATCCAATTTATGGTACAATGCCATGAAGGAAGAGATGAGTTCTATGGCATCAAACAAAGTCTAGGATTTAGTTGAGTTGCCTGATGGTACGAAGGCCATTGGTTGTAAATGGGTCTTCAAAACTAAGAATGATTCATTAGGCAATATAGAGAGATACAAAGCCAGACTCGTTGCTAAGGGATTTACTCAAAAGGAGGGAATCGATTACACGGAGACGTTTTCTCCTGTATCCAAGAAAGATTCTTTTCATACTATTTTGGCATTGGTTGCTCATTTTGATATGGAGTTACATCAAATGGATGTGAAAATGGCGTTCCTCAATGGGAAATTAGAAGAAGTGGTTTACATAAAACAACCACAAGGATTCTTCTCTAGTGCTGGTGAGCATTTGGTATGCAAGCTTAAAAAGTCTTTATATGGCTTGAAACAAGCATCTCGCCAATGGCACTTAAGATTCCATGAGGTCATCTATTCATTCGGTTTTATAGAGAATGTCATGGATCAATGTATATACCAAAAGGTTAGTGGGAGCAAAATTTGTTTCCTTGTCCTATATGTAGATGACATTTTACTTGCAACCAATGACAATGGGTTGTTATATAAAGTGAAACAATTTCTCTTTAAGAATTTTGATATGAAGGATATGGGTGAAGTGTCTTATCTCATTGGCATTAAGATCCATAGAGATAGACCTCGAGGTATATTAAGACTATCTCAAGAAACCTATATCAATAAGGTCTTAGAGAGGTTTCAGATGAAAGATTGTTCGCCAAGTATAGCACCCATTGTGAAGGGTGATAGGTTTAATTTAAACCAATGCCCGAAGAACGATTTTGAAAGGAAACAAATGAAGAACATCACATATGCTTCTGCTGTCAGAAGCTTGATGTATGCTCAGGTTTGCACTCGACTTGACATAGCATTTGCTGTGGGAATATTGGGAAGATACCAAAGTAATCCAGGTATGGATCATTGGAGAGCTACAAAGAAGGTGATGAGGTACATTCAAGGAACAAATGGACACATGCTTATGTATAGATGGACAGACAGCTTGGAAGTAGTTGGTTACTTGGACCCAAACTTTGCTGGCTGCATTGATTCCCGTAAATCAACATCGGGATATATTTTTATGTTAGTTGGCGGAGCTATATCCTAGAGGAGTGCAAAACAGACCTTGGTTGCCATTTCCACTATGGAGGCAGAGTTCGTTTCTTGTTTTGAGGCCACCTCACATGGTGTGTGGTTGAAAAGTTTCATATCGGGGCTTAGAGTTATGGATTCTATTGCTAAGCCATTAAGAATATTCTGTGACAATTCAGCTGCAGTTTTTATGGCTAAGAACCACAAAACTGGTAGTCGAAGCAAGCACATCGAAATCAAGTATTTAGCCATCAGAGAATATGTTAAAGAGAAGAAAGTGGTCATAGAACACGTAAGCATTAGATTGATGATAGCTAATTCTTTAACTAAAGGCATGTCACCAATGAGTTATAAGAATCATGTATTTAGAATGGGCATTGGTCCAATCATGAAAATTTTTCTTTATATGGAAGAATTTGTGAGACTTATATTCATTTATAATGTTTTTCTTAATATAGTTGTATACATTCAGTTATTATGAGAAAAATAATTACGTTTGACCTGGAGTAAACATAAGGTTTATTCATTAAGTTATTTGATCACATATGGGCTGATGAAATACATTGTGATACACGGAAGATAATACTCGCTTTAAGAGGACTCATCACCGTGATTCATATATTTTATTTTAGTATGAAGTTTATGTGGGTTTGGATTAATAATTCATTTGTTGGAATATTGAGATCAAGTGGGAGAATGTTATAATATATAATATATTTTTATTATTCTAAATATCATCCAAATATTGTATTCCCAATAAATTCCGATTTATTGCCCAATTTATTACCCACGTGTATTACGTGATATTTGCCAGTTTATATGTTACCATAACGGTCTTGATGGAAGATATCAGTAACGTAATAAACGGAATAAAAACGTCAGGTCGTTTAGTTCAAACCCTATTACTACAGAAAACATACCATCAATTTTGAGGGGTATTGGCTAGTAGAACATAACGTGCAGATCTGGTGTTCCCCATATATTGTAGATCGATCGTGCTATGCGGATCCATCAAAGGTTTTGAGGTTTCCCACCTTTGTAAAATTTCATCAATGGCTGGAAGTATGTTGAACTTTACGTTTTCGCAAACCGATCTCGAATTTTGTACGAATTTATCCGTGATTGATAAATCGGGATTGTTAGGTTTTAGTTTATATTTAATCTAACAGCCCCAACCACTGCATTCCTTCTCCTTCTGCAGAATTCCATGCCGAGGGATTGATTGAATCCTGTCGAAGCAATGTAACGGAAACGGACGGGGACATGGATCGCGAATTCTGGCTATCAACGGCACGCACTTGGGACTGTTTCGCTTACGGAAATTTGCATAATTCTTTTTGGATATGAAAAAAAAAAAAATGGCTGAATCCACGGCTTTTGGATTGATAAGACAGAACTACCCCTAAAGAGACGCCTGTCGGCCTAAAAATTAAAGGGCCCCACTCTGACTTCTTTTTCTAATATCTATTTAATACATAATTAGTGGTGACAAAATTTAACAAAAATTAATGAAACGTAAATTTATTATCAATTTATTAATTTAAATATTTTTGTGGTAAAAAATAAATTTAGAGTAAATTTATCACAAATATGTCGGTTTGGAGTTTGTGATGGTCAAAAAATGAATTTGGGATAAATTTATCACAAAAGTATTAGTTTTGAATTTTTAATAACATTAACCCAACATACTTTGAAAATATTTTTTTATTAGTATAGAATAACAAAGTCGATTTCCAATCGCGTCAAACAAGTCATATTCGCACTCCTTGCCATGCCCCCATAACTTGCTTCTTTCCTTGTTATGATTGATGAGAGCTAGGGATAAGCAAGGTTCGAATGAGCGATTCTAACTTTGGAACTGAAAACTGTTCACTAAGAATCGATTATGAAATTGGAATCGAGATTTGCCCGTTGGTTTTATAGACCCACCTAGGAACTAGACTGTCGATCCCTTTCGATTCCCGAGTGGATCAATGGAATTGGTCCCCAATCCCTATAAACTTAATTTATTCGAAGACCATGGTGTGATTCTCTTATATTTGGGTTGAATTACGAGCCATTTATTATGATTAAGAATTAAAAACTATAAGGCAAAATGAATAAATAACACTCGTTAGCTATAAACTTAATTTATTCGAAGACCATGGTGTGATTCTCTTAAGGTTTCTCGACATCGACGAAGTTGTACCACTAGTGTCCATCTACAAGACGTTTTCTAGGGAACAACTCCGAAAGGGAATTTTTTCGGGCAACTCTGTGTTTTTTGATTTCGCATAACTTTACCAACACAATAATCTCGTATATATAAAATAATATTAAAATAAAACTTTTTGAACACATTTTTCTCGATAGCTTTCCTATTATAGCAAATTTCTAAGGCAAAAACGCCGAAAGGAAATGTTTCTTGAAGCGAAAGGAATGTTTTTCGGGCAAATCTTTGTTTGTTGATTTTGCATGACTTCTCTGGTGTAATCATCTCCTACATAGGAAATTACGTGAAAACAAAGCTATTAAAGATCCCTTGCCCCAACAGTTTTCTTTTTGCAAGAAGTTTTATGGGGCAGAAGATCGAAATTGTAGTCTGTGTGTATGCAATTGGAATTTTTTATTGCAATTAGATTTTTTTTTTTTTTTATTTCATATGACTACTCCAACGTATTCGTCTCGCATGTAGGAAATAACAAGAAAATAAAGCGATTAAAACACAGTTGTCTCCACTAGTTTCCATCTACAAGACATTTTTTAGGACACAACTCTGAAAGGGAATTCCTCATGGCGCAAAGTGAATCTTTTCGGGCAATTATGTGTTTTTTTTTTATTTCACATGACTTTACCAGCATAACAATCTCATACGTATAAAATAATATGAAAATAAAGCTTTTTAAACACATTTGTCCTGACATTTTCCTACTGTGGGTAGTTTTATGAGGTAACATGTCGAAAGGAAATCGTTCATGAAGTAATAGGAATTTTTTCTGACAAATCTTTGTTTTTTGATTTAGCCAGTGTGATCACCTCCTATATAGGAAATTATGCAAAAACAAAGCTAATAAAAATCTCCCGCCCCAACAATTTTCTTTCTGCAAGAAGTTTTATAGGGTAGAAGAGCGAAATTGTAATCTTTGTGGACGCAATAGGAATATTTCATTGCAATTCTTCTCTTTTTTGACTTCGTATGACTAATCCAGCATATGCGTCTCACATGTAGGAAATAACAACAAAATAAAGCGATTAGAACATATTTGTCCTCACTAGTTTCCATCTACATGACGTTTTCTAGGGCACAACTCTAGAAGGGAATTTTTTTTTTTTTGCACAAAGGGAATTTTTTCGGGCAATCATGTGTTTTTTGATTTCGCATGACTTTACTAGTGTAATAATCTCGTATATATAAAATAATATGAAAATATAGCTTTTTGAACACATTTGTCTTAATAGTTTTCCTTCTGCAACAAATTTTATAAGGCAAAAACGTGGAAAGGAAATCCTTCATGAAGCAAAAGGAATTTTTTTGGGCAAATCTTTATATGTTGATTTCGCATGACTTTTCCGGTATACTCACCTCCTGCATAGGAAATTACGTGAAAATAAAGCTATTAAAAATGTCCTGGCCCAACAGTTTCAGATTGCCGATGCCCCACCCGATGCTGGAACATCGCCCGAGTTCTTTATCACTGTAGAAATGGGCTCCCTGCATACGAGAATTTGTGACAGCAAACCGGACGGTGAGAGACACGCGCGGGCCTGGAGTCTGCCATAAATTGGCAAAAGGACACTTAAGTCTTAACTGGAAAAAATGGATTACTTGAGTGCCAATCCAGCCAAAAAAATCCGGCCAAAACGCCGATGTGTCAATTTTCCAAATGGCGAAGCGAGTGCAAAATGGCGTCGTTTTGGTGCGACGTGCTAAAAATTTAATATAAAAATTAATTTAATTTAATTTAAAACTAAATTTATTTAAAACATTTAAAAAATAAAATAAAAATTAAAAAATTAAAGAAATTAAAGAAAAATTTTAAAATTTTAAAAATTTTAAAAATTATAAAAAATCATAAAACATTTTAAAAATTTTTCAAAAACATTTTAAAAAATTTTAAAAAAGGGGGCGGCCCCGCCGACCCTCCCCCACCTTCCCAAGAACGGCGGCGAGGCGGCGGCGGCGAGGGCTTTGCCCTCGGTCGTCGGCTGCCTTGCTCCTCCTCCTCCTCCATTTTTTAAATAAATATAAATTATATTATTATTTTGTTTTAAATTTAATTTAATTAATTTTTATATTATATTAAAATTCAAATTATGCCAAAACAACGTCGTTTTGGCCAATTTAAGGGCTCTATTCTTGCCAACACCCGAAACGACGTCGTTTTGGTGCTGACGTGGTAAAAAATTTAATATAAAAATTAATTAAATTTAATTTAAAACTAAATTTATTTAAAAAAATTAAAAATAAAAATTTAAAATTTAAAAATTTAAAAATTTAAAAAATTTAAAAAAATTTAAAAATTTTAAAAAATTTTAAAAAATTTTAAAAAATTTTAAAAATTTTTTTTAAAAAATTTTAAAAAATTTTTAAAAAATTTTGGAAAATTTTTAAAAAAATATAAAAAAGGAGGTGGCTGAGGGCTGAAATTTTTTGTAAATGTTGTAAATTTTTTGTAAATTTTTTTAATGTTTTATATAAATTTATTTTTAAATTTAATTAAAATAATTTTTATATTATATTAAAATTCAAATTATGCCAAAACGACGTCGTTTTGGCCGATTTAAGAGTTCTACTTTGGCCAACACCCGAAACGACGTCGTTTGGGGTGAATTCAAGCTGACTTAGCTCTCCGAGAGACACATCGGCAAGAAATATTAATATTTTAATGCCACGTATGATTTTCGGCCAACTTCGCCGGAGATGGCACTCAAGTGTCCCACTTTTCTTAAAATGTGGTACTTAAGTGTACATTTCGTAAGTTATGGCACTTAAGTGTCCCTTTCTGCCAAATTATGGCACTTGAAAGGTTTTTTTGCCGACGATGAGAAGAAGTTATGGGGGAAGACGGCTTGCTGGACCCTGAGTTGAGACGGAGGATGGCGGCAGCGGAGACGGTGATCCGCGGGGGCTAAGAAAAAATGTTGGTGACTTCAGGATCTGTAACCTTAACCTAATGAAGTTTGTGTGGTGGAAACGAGACATTTTCCTCTTCAAATAAGTCCGTATCGCGAGAAAAGCAAAATTACTCCTTTGAAAATTAGAAGAAGAAAGGAACAAAGAATTGAATGTAAGAATTAAATTTAGGAAAAAATTCTCAATGGTTAATTAATGATATAAGGGGATTAAATATTTTGAGCATTTTTTTAATTATTAATACAAAAGAGTATGGAGAAAATGAGAAACTCTATGTTGTTAAAGTCATACAATTCATACAAAGAAATTTGCAAATTTTAAAGGTAAGCATAGAGGCGTATGTTTATAGCGATGGAGGTCAACCATAACCATATCCACCCCAACCCCGCATGCAGGGTAGGGAATTTATCCCTAAAATCCACATATTTTTCTGACGTGGACACTCAATGGTTAATTCCGAACAACAAAAAAATGAATTCAGCACATAGTTATCATTTTCTCATTATCAAATGTTTATTGAAGAATTATCGATGATACAACCGTTGATCTAGAAAAATCTAACTCAAATAATTATATGTCGTGCCAAGGGTCTATTTCTTAGAGGAGGCGAGTGCGATGATGGGATTTTGAGTTGACCATGAGTGCGGTACCCCCCCAATCTTCCATATGTGTCCTAATATTTAATTTTCTCGGCCAAAGCTGATGATTTTTTTTTTTTTTTTTTGATCGGTTCTATTCTACTCCTATTCTAACTCTCATTTTCAGACTTTTGCCTTATTCCATTGCAGGGCGTGGGAGTCGAAACCCACTCCTGAAACTAATTCATCCCCCCCCCCCCGAGAAGGTGGGGATTTTAACCTTCCACCTTCCATCACCCTTTTCATGATGGAAGGGTGGCCTAAACTCCAGTGGTTGTCCAAAGCTGATGATTGACAAGCAAATGATTGACAAAACTATAAAAAGAAAACAATAATTGATGAATGTAGAACGATACTTTGTTTATTTAGCTTAACCGTTCCTCACTTTCAAATCCGGACAGCCCCAAGCCAACATTCAGAAATTTTTGTTACTTGTAACATATGCACCGCATCAAATAAAGGCTATCCGCTATCAAGATCCACATGACACATACCCAATAAGCGATAGTCATGCTATTTTTGTGGTCATTTTCATGACTTTGAATGTGTACTCTTATATTTTATTGATGACATAATTTATTTGATTTTTACACCCTGCTCAAAGTCAAAGAATTATGCATATTCACCACAAGATATCTTCTCACGAGAACTCTTTTTTCTAGGTAAAAGAAAACTTTTAGTGACTGACCGCGGCAATGATATATATATGAGGTGCCAGAAATTTAGTCAAAAGTCGAGATTGGCCATACAATAAAGTTCCAGTGGCACTTAAGTGATCCATTTTTCTTCAATTTTAGCATTTAAGTGTCACTTTCGTAACTTTTGGCACTTAAGTGTCTATTTGTGCCAACTTTTGGCATTTGAAGCGTACTTTTGCCCATAATTATCCTAGCACCATCAAATATCGTGGCCCATATGAACTATATTCGTGGTCCTTAAATAAATTTATATTGTTTGTCCAAATGCTACAAGTGATTTGTGGTCTTTAAATTTATATAGTTTTTACTTTCCTTTTTCTTACTCTTCCCATCAATCTCCTAGCTTGGACAGTGAGCAGCACGAGCCTATGATAATCCCGACCCAATATTAAACTTGATTTAACGCTCAATCTTTCTCAAATTCCCCTTAGCTAAATTTGGAAGCTTTTTTGTTTTTTTGTTTTCCCTTCCGGTCATGACTAGTTGTAATGTTATTGTCACGTTTTTCCTTTTCTTATTAAACTGTATTTGATTGGTGGACAAGTAGTCCATCGAAAAATCGAAATTTAAATAATATTTTATTAGTTTTCATTATTTTTATCGTTTAGAAAAAGAGATAATAAGAACTGATTCCATTATTTATAATGATATACAGCTAAACATTTTTACCAAAAGTAGGAAAATAAGTGTTTGAAGCATGCCGGATGCTATTTCTATCCTCTAAATGACTAAATCCACTCTTTTTATACTAAGGCCATGTTTAACAGTTAGGATAAAATTCAGAATATGAAAAAATTTATCATATCTTTCGTTTGGTACCTGCTAAAGACTGGATAAAATTGGATATAAATAGGATATAAGCCGGATAAAATTATTACATGGGGAGATGTGATAAAAATGGATAAGATTTCTAAGATCTAGGACAATTATTTTTCTCGAATAACAAACTTCTTAAATTAACAAAATTAGAATTATATGTCAATATGAATAATATTTGAATTCTAATATAAGAAATTCAAAATAACAAAAAAATAACAATTTAGTTTTTAAATTTAATATTATTTTTATTTATATATTCGAATTTAATTCTATTGTATAATATAAATTCAATATATAAATATAAATATATATTTATACTTATTACATATTTTAGGCATTTTAGTATTTTAAGTATATTAGTACAATTTACTATCTAATAAAATTTTATTAGAAAGTTATGGAAAGGGGAAAAATATAAAAATATAAAAAAGAGAGAGCAAAAATAAAAATAAAAATAAAAATAAAAATAAAGTATACAAGAGTGTTGCAAGAGATACTTACCATTTTCATTTGTAAAATTTTAGCTTCATTTACATTGATATGTCATTTATAACAAACAATATAGATTATATGATGTGAACATTTCCGATTTTATTATTGTGATTCATCATATAGTAGATAAGACATAGCAAAATCCATCAATTTCATATTCTATTTTATTTAGTTCTATCTTGATTAGAAATCCAAATGACCAAAAGATAAAACCATCGTCAATCTTCAAGTGGCAATTTAAAGTGATGGCTCCACTCCCTCTTTTTTCTATTTTTCCCATTTCTAGTTATAATCTAGTTACCATAATTAAGCCAGAATTTTCGCCTAATCAGAACTATATCTCGAGAGAAAGGCCTTGGAAGAGGAACTGCACCGAAAATCCGAGCAACGGCATAGTAGCAGCATTTTTTGCAGTTATATGCACGCGCGTTCTATATGGGGTGGCGCAACTTGGTGGTGCGGTATCTCCACCTTCGGGCCGAACTTCCTGCTAGAATTTCCGTCTAATCTGCACAATATCTCGAGAAAGAGGCCTCGGAAGAGGAACTGCGTCGAAAATTAGAGGAACGGCACAGTAGCTGCATTTTTTGCAGTTTTATGCATGCGCGTTCTATACTGGGTGGCACACTTTGGCGATGCGGTATCTCCACTTTTTGACTAGCCTTCCAGCCAGAATTTTTGCCTAATTAGAATAATATCTCCATAGAAAGGCTTCGGAAGAGGAACTGTGCTGAAAATCCGAGGAACGACATAGTTGCAGCATTTTCTGCAGTTATATGCACGGTCGTTCTATACGGCGTGGCGCACCTTGGCGATGCTATATCTCCAACTTCGGGCTAGCCTTCCTGCTAGAATTTCCCTCTAATCTACACAATATCTCGAGAGAAAGGCCTCAGAAGAGGAACTGCGTCGAAAATTAGAGGAATGGCACAGTGGCTGCATTTTCTGCAGTTTTATGCACGCACGTTCTATACTGGGTGGCGCACTTTGATGATACGGTATCTCCACTTTCCGGCTAGCCTTCCAGCCAGAATTTTTGCCTAATCAGGATAATATGTCGAGAGAAAGGCCTCGGAAGAGCAATTGCGCCGAAAATCAAAGGAACGGCATAGTAGCAGCATTTTTTGCAATTATATGCACGCGTGTTCTATATGGGGTGGCGCACCTTGGGGGTGCGGTATCTCCACCTTCGGGCTGGACTTCTTGCCAGAATTTCCATCTAATCTGCACAATATCTTGAGAGAGAGGACTCGGAAGAGGAACTGCGTTGAAAATTAGAGGAGCGGCACAGTAGCTGCATTTTCTGCAGTTTTATGCATGCGCGTTCTATACTGGGTGGCGCATTTGGCGATGCGGTATCTCCACTTTCCAGCTGGCCTTCCTGCTAGAATTTCCGTCTAATCTACACAATATCTCGAGAGAAAGGCCTCGGAAGAGGAACTGCGTCGAAAATGAGAGAAATGGCACAGTAGCTGCATTTTCTGCAATTTTATGCACGCGCGTTCTATACTGGGTGGCGCACTTTGGGGATGCAATATCCCAACTTTCCGGCTGACCTTCCAACTAGAATTTTCGCCCAATAAGCACAATATCTCGAGAGAAAGGCCTCGGAAGAGGAACTGCGTCGAAAATCCGAGAAACGGCCTAGTAGCAGCATTTTCTGCAGTTATATGCACGCGCGTTCTATACGGGGTGGCGCAACTTGGCGATGTAGTATCTCCACCTTTGGGCTGACCTTCCTGCCAGAATTTCCATCTAATCTGCACAATATCTCGAGAGAGAGGCCTCGGAAGAGGAACCGCGTCGAAAATTAGAGGAACGGCACAGTAGCTGCATTTTCTGCAATTTTATGCACGCGTGTTGTATACTAGGCGGCGCACTTTGGCGATGCGGTATCTCCACTTTCGAGCTGGCCTTCCAGCTAGAATTTTTGCCCAATCAGCACAATATCTCGAGAGAAAGGCGTCGGAAGAAGAACTGCACCAAAATATGAGCAACGGCATAGTAGTAGCATTTTCTGCAGTTATATGCACGCGTGTTCTATACGGGGTGGCGCAACTTGGCGATGCAGTATCTCCACCTTTGGGCTGGCCTTTCTGCCAGAATTTCCGTCTAATCTGCACAATATCTCGAGAGCGAGGCCATGAAAGACGAACTGCGTCGAAATTTAAAGGAACAACACAGTAGCAGCATTTTCTGCAGTTTTATGCACGCGCATTGTAGACTGGGTGGCGCACTTTGGTGATGCAGTATCTCCACTTTCCGGCTGGCCTTCCAGCTAGAATTTTCGCCCAATCAGCACAATATCTCGAGAGAAAGGCCTCGGAAGAGGAATTTCGTCAAAAATCCGAGCAACGGCATAGTAGCAGCATTTTCTGCAGTTATATGCAAGCGCATTCTATACGGGTTGGTGCAACTTGGCGATGCCGTATCTCCACCTTCGGGCTAGCCTTCCTACCAGAATTTCCATCTAATCTGTACAATATCTCGAGAGAGAGGCCTCGGAAGAGGAACCGCGTCGAAAATTAGTGGAATGGCACAGTAGCTGCATTTTCTGCAGTTTTATGCACGCACATTCTATACTGGGTGGCGCACTTTGGCGATGTGGTATCTCCACTTTCCGGCTAGCCTTCCAGCCAGAATTTTCGCCTAATTAGAACAATATCTCCATAGAAAGGCTTCGGAAGAGGAACTGTGCCGAAAATCCGAGGAACGTCATAGTTGCAGCATTTTCTGCAGTTATATGCACGGGCGTTCTATACTGGGTGGCGCACCTGGCGATGCGGTATCTCCAACTTCGGGCTAGCCTTCCTGCTTGAATTTCCTTCTAATCTGCACAATATCTCGAGAGAAAGGCCTCGGAAGAGGAACTGCATCGAAAATTAGAGGAATGGCACAGTGACTGCATTTTCTGCAGTTTTATGCACGCACGTTCTATACTGGGTGGCGCACTTTGATGATACGGTATCTCCACCTTCGGGCTGGCCTTCCTGTCAGAATTTCCATCTAATGTGCACAATATCTCTAGAGATAGGCCTCGAAAGAGGAACCGCGTCGAAAGTTAGAGGAATGGCACAGTAGTTGCATTTTTGCAGTTTTATGCACACGCGTTTTATAGTGGGTGGCGCACTTTGGTGATGCGGTATCTCCACTTTTCGGCTGGCCTTCCAGCTAGCATTTTCGCCCAATCAGCACAATATCTCGAGACAAAGGCCTCGAAAGAGGAACTGCGCCGAAAATTCGAGCACTGGCATAGTAGCAGCATTTTCTGCTACTATATGCACGCACGTTCTATACGGGGAGGTGTAACTTGGAGATGAAGCATCTCCACCTTCGGGCTAGCCTTCCTGTTAGAATTTCCGTCTAATCTGCACAATATCTCTAGAGAGAGGCCTCGGAAGAGGAACCGTGTCGAAAATTAGAGGAACGGCACAGTAGCTGCATTTTTAGCAGTTTTATGCACGCGCGTTCTATATTGGGTGGCGCACTTTGGCGATGCGGTATCTCCGCTTTCCGGCTGGCCTTCCAGCTAGCATTTTCGCCCAATCAGCACAATATCTCGAGACAAAGGCCTCGGAAGAGGAACTGTCGAAAATCCGAGCACTGGCATAGTAGCAGCATTTTCTGCACCTATATGCACGCGCGTTCTATACGGGGTGGTGCAACTTGGAGATGCAGTATCTCTACCTTCGGGCGGTCCTTCCTGCCAGAAATTCCGTCTAATCTGCACAATATCTCAAGAGAAAGGCCTCGGAAGAGGAACTGCGTTGAAAATTAGAGGAACGGCACAGTAGATGCATTTTTTGCAGTTTTATGGACGCGCATTCTATACTGGGTGGCGCACTTTGCCGATGCGGTATCTCCACTTTCCGGCTGGCCTTCCAGCTAGAATTTTCGCCCAATCAGCACAATGTCTCGAGAGAAAGGCCTCGGAAGAGGAACTGCGCCGAAAATTCGAGCAACGGCATAGTAGCATCATGTTCTGCAGTTATATGCACGCGCGTTCTATACGGGGTGGCACAACTTGGCGATGCAGTCTCTCCACATTCGGGTCGGTCTTCTTGCTAGAATTTCTATCTAATCTGCACAATATCTCGAGAGAGAGGCCTCGGAAGAGGAACCGTGTCGAAAATGAGAGGAACGGCACAGTAGCTGCATTTTCTGCAGTTATATGCACGCGCGTTCTATACTGGGTGGCGCATTTGGCAATGCGGTATCTCCACTTTCCGGCTGGCCCCCATATCAAAATTTTCATCTAATCTGGACAATATCTCGAGAGAAAGGCCTCGGAAGAGGAACTGCGTCAAAATTAGAGGAACGGCACAGTAGCTCCATTTTTGGCAGTTTTATGCACGCGCGTTCTATACTGGGTGGCACACTCTGGCAATGTGGTATCCCCACTTTTCGGCTGGCCTTCCTACCAGAATTTCCATCTAAACTGCACAATATCTCGAGAGAAAGGCCTCGGAAGAGGAACTTCATCGAAAATTAGAGGAACGGCACAGTTGCTGCATTTTCTGCAGTTTTATGCATGCGCGTTCTATACTGGGTGGCGTACTTTGGCGATGCGGTATCTCCACTTTTCGGCTGGCCTTCCATATCTAGAATTTTCGCCTAATCAAAGACAATATCTCAAGAGAAAGGCCTCGAAGATGAACGCCCGAAAATCCAAGCAACGGCATAGTAGCTGCATTTTCTCGCAGCTTATATGCATGCGCGTTCTATACTTGGGTGGCGCATTTGGCGATGCGGTATCTCCACTTTCCGGCTGGCCTCCATATCAGAATTTTCGTCTAATCTGCCCAATATCTCAAGAGAAAGGCCTCGGAAGAGGAATTGCGTCGAAAATTTGAGGAACGGCACAGTAGCTGCATTTTTGGCAGTTTTATGCACGCGCATTCTATACTAGGTGGCACACTTTGGCGATGTGGTATCTCCACTTTTTGGCTGGCCTTCCTAAAATTTTTGCCAGAATTTCCATCTAAACTGCACAATATCTCGAGAGAAAGGCCTCGGAAGAGGAACTGCGTCCAAAATTAGAGGAACGGCACAGTAGCTTCATTTTTGGCAGTTTTATGCACGCGCGTTCTATACTGGGTGGCACACTCTGGCAATGTGGTATCCCCACTTTTCGGCTGGCCTTCCTACCAGAATTTCCATCTAATCAGCACAATATCTCGAGAGAAAGGCCTCGGAAGAGGAACTGCATCGAAAATTAGAGGAACGGCATAGTAGCTTCATTTTCTGCAGTTTTATGCACGCGCATTCTATACTGGGTGGCGCACTTTGGCGATGCGGTATCTCCACTTTCCGGCTGGCCTTCCAACTAGAATTTTCACCCAATTAGCACAATATCTCGAGAGAAAAGCCTCTGAAGAGAAACTGCCACGAAAATCCGAGCAACGGCATAGTAGCAGCATTTTCTGCAGTTATATGCACGCGGGTTCTATACTGGGTGGCGCATTTGGTGATGCGGTATCTCCACTTTCCGGCTGACCTTCCAACTAGAACTTTCGCCCAATCGCACAATATCTCGAGAGAATGGCCTCGGAAGAGGAACTGCGTCGAAAATCCGAGGACCGGCATAGTAGCAGCATTTTTGCGGTTTTATGCACACGCGTTGTATACGTGGTGGCGCAACTTTGCTATGCAGTATCTCCACCTTTGGGCTGGCCTTCCAGCTATAATTTCCATCTAATTTGCACAATATCTCAAGAGAGAGGCCACGGAAGAGGAACTGCGTCGAAAATTAGAGGAACGGCAGAGTAGCTGCATTTTCTGCAGTTTTATGCACGCGAGTTCTATACTGGGTGGCCCACTTTGGCGATGCGGTATCTCCAGTTTCCGGCTGGCCTTCCAGCTAGAATTCTCACCCAATCAGCACAATATCTCAAGAGAAGGCCTCGGAAGAGGAACCATGTCGAAAATTAGAGGAACGGCACAGTAGCTGCATTTTTTGCAGTTTTATCCACGCGCCTTCTATATTGGGTGGCGCATTTTGGCGATGCGGTATCTCCACTTTTCGGCTGGCCTTCCGCTAGAATTTTCGCCCATTCAACACAATATCTCGAGAGAAAGGCCCCGGAAGAGGAACTGCGTCGAAAAGTAGAGGAACGGCACAGTAGCTGCATTTTTTGTTGTTGTATGCATGCGTGTTCTATATGGGGTGGCGCACCTTGGAGGTGCGGTATCTCCAACTTCGGGTTGGCCTTCCGACCAGAATTTCCATCTAATCTGCACAATATCTCGAGAGAAAGGCCTCGGAAGAGGAACCGCATCGAAAATTAGAGGAACGACACAGTAGCTGCATTTTCTGTAGTTTTATGCACGCGCGATCTATATTGGGCGGCGCACTTTGGCGATGCGGTATCCCCACTTTCCGGCTGGCCTTCCATTTACAATTTTTCGCCCAATCCCAATGAGCACAATATCTCGAGAGAAAGGCCTAGGAAGAGGAACTGCGTTGAAAATTAGAGGAACGGCACAGTAGATGCATTTTCTGCAGTTTTATGGACGCGCATTCTATACTGGGTGGCTTACTTTGCCGATGCGGTATCTCCACTTTCCGGCTGGCCTTCCGCTAGAATTTTCGCCCAATCAATATGCAATATCTCGATAGAAAGGCTTCAGAAGAGGAACTGCACCGAAATTTCAAGGAACGGCATAGTAGCATCATTTTCTGTAGTTTTATGCACGCGTTTTCTATACGGAGTGGCGCACCTTGGCGATGCGGTCTCTCCACATTCGGGCTCGGTCTTCCCGCTAGAATTTCTGTCTAATCTGCACAATATCTCGAGAGAGAGGACTCGGAAGAGGAACCGTGTCGAAAATGAGAGGAACGGCACAGTAGCTGCATTTTCTGCAGTTATATGCACGCGCGTTCTATACTTGGGTGGCGCATTTGGCAATGCGGTATCTCCACTTTCCGGCTGGCCCCCATATCAAAATTTTCATCTAATCACACAATATCTCGAGAGAAAGGCCTCGGAAGAGGAACTGCGTCAAAAATTAGAGGAACGGCACGTAGCTCCATTTTTGGCGCTTTATGCACGCGCGTTCTATACTTGGGTGGCACACTCTGGCAATGTGGTATCCCCACTTTTCGGCTGGCCTTCCTACCAGAATTTCCATCTAAATCTGCACAATATCTCGAGAGAAAGGCCTCGGAAGAGGAACTTCATCGAAAATTAGAGGAACGGCACAGTTGCTGCATTTTCTGCAGTTTTATGCATGCGCGTTCTATACTGGGTGGCGTACTTTGGCGATGCGGTATCTCCACTTTTCGGCTGGCCTTCCGGCTAGAATTTTCGCCCAATCAGCACAATATCTCAAGAGAAAGGCCTCTGAAGATGAACTGCCCCGAAAATCCAAGCAACGGCATAGTAGCAGCATTTTCTGCAGTTATATGCACGGGCGTTCTATACTGGGTGGCGCATTTGGCGATGCGGTATCTCCACTTTCCGGCTGGCCTCCATATCAGAATTTTCGTCTAATCTGCCCAATATCTCAAGAGAAAGGCCTGGGAAGAGGAATTGCGTCGAAAATTTGAGGAACGGCACAGAAGCTGCATTTTTGCGCTTTATGCACGCGCATTCTATACTAGGTGGCACACTTTGGCGATGTGGTATCTCCACTTTTTGGCTGGCCTTCCTACCAGAATTTCCATCTAAACTGCACAATATCTCGAGAGAAAGGCCTCGGAAGAGGAACTGCGTCCAAAATTAGAGGAACGGCACAGTAGCTTCATTTTTGGCGAAATGCACGCGCGTTCTATACTTAGGTGGCACACTTTGGCAATGTGGTATCCCCACTTTTCGGCTGGCCTTCCTACCGAAACCGCCACGAAAATCCGAGCAACGGCAAGAGGAGGAACCGTAAAATTAGAACGCATTTTCTCGGCAGTTATATGCACGCGGGTTCTATACTTGGGTGGCGCATTTGGTGATGCGGTATCTCCACTTTCCGGCTGACCTTCCAGCTAGAACTTTCGCCCAATCAGCACAATATCTCGAGAGAATGGCCTCGGAAGAGGAACTGCGTCGAAAATCCGGGCAGCAGCATAGTAGCAGCATTTTCTGCAGTTTTATGCACACGCGTTGTATACGTGGTGGCGCAACTTCGCTATGCAGTATCTCCACCTTTGGGCTGGCCTTCCAGCTATAATTTCCATCTAATTTGCACAATATCTCAAGAGAGAGGCCACGGAAGAGGAACTGCACCGAAAATTAGAGGAACGGCAGTAGCTGCATTTTCTGCGCTTTATGCACGCGAGTTCTATACTTGGGTGGCCCACTTTGGCGATGCGGTATCTCCACCTTTCCGGGCTGGCCTTCCAGCTAGAATTCTCACCCAATCAGCACAATATCTCAAGAGAAGGCCTCGGAAGAGGAACCATGTCGAAAATTAGAGGAACGGCACACTGTAGCTGCATTTTTTGCGGTTTATCCACGCGCCTTCTATATTGGGTGGCGCACTTTGGCGATGCGGTATCCCCACTTTTCGGCTAGCTTTCTAGCTAGAATTTTTGCCCAATTAGCTAGAATTTTCGCCCATTCAGACAATATCTCGAGAGAAAGGCCCCGGAAGAGGAACTCGCCTATCTCCACTTTCCGCGCCGAAAAGTAGAGGAACGGCACAAAAATAGTAGCTGCATTTTTTGTTGTTGTATGCATGCGTGTTCTATATGGGGTGGCGCACTTTGGAGGTGCGGTATCTCCAACTTCGGGTTGGCCTTCCGACCAGAATTTCCATCTAATCTGCACAATATCTCGAGAGAAAGGCCTCGGAAGAGGAACCGCATCGAAAATTAGAGGAACGACACAGTAGCTGCATTTTCTGTAGTTTTATGCACGCGCGATCTATATTGGGCGGCGCACTTTGGCGATGCGGTATCCCCACTTTCCGGCTGGCCTTCCATTTACAATTTTCGCCCAATCAGCACAATATCTCGAGAGAAAGGCCTCGGAAGAGGAACTGCGCCGAGAATGCGAGCAGCGGCATAGTAGCAACATTTTCTGCAGTTATATGCACGCGCGTTCTATACGTGGCGGCGCAACTTGGCTATGCAGTATCTCCACCTTTGGGCTGGCCTTCCAGCTATAATTTCCATCTAATTTGCACAATATCTCAAGAGAGAGGCCACGGAAGAGGAACTGCGTCGAAAATTAGAGGAACGGCAGAGTAGCTGCATTTTCTGTAGTTTTATGCACGCGCGTTCTATACTGGGTGGCGCACTTTGGCGATGCGGTATCTCCACTTTCCGGCTAACCTTCCAGCTAGAACTTTCGCCCAATCAGCACAATATCTCGAGAGAATGGCCTCGGAAGAGGAACTGCGTCGAAAATCCGGGCAGCAGCATAGTAGCAGCATTTTCTGCAGTTTTATGCACGCGTGTTCTATACGTGGTGGCGCAACTTCGCTATGCAGTATCTCCACCTTTGGGCTGGCCTTCCTG
This sequence comes from Eucalyptus tenuipes, assembly GCA_014182365.1. NCBI lineage: Eukaryota > Viridiplantae > Streptophyta > Magnoliopsida > Myrtales > Myrtaceae > Eucalyptus > Eucalyptus tenuipes. Next base: position 31,820,793 of record CM024546.1, read on the forward strand.
CTAGAATTTCCGTCTTATTTGCATAATATCTCGAGAGAGTGGCCTCGGAAGAGGAACCGCGTCGAAAACTAGAGGAACGGCACAGTAGCTGCATTTTCTGCAGTTTTATGCACGCGAGTTCTATACTGGGTGGCCCACTTTGGCGATGCGGTATCTCCAGTTTCCGGCTGGCCTTCCAGCTAGAATTCTCACCCAATCAGCACAATATCTCAAGAGAAGGCCTCGGAAGAGGAACCGCGTCGAAAATTAGAGGAACGGCACAATAGCTGCATTTTCTGCAGTTTTCTCCACGCGCCTTCTATATTGGGTGGCGCATTTTGGCGATACGGTATCTCCACTTTTCGGCTGGCCTTCCAGCTAGAATTTTCGCCCATTCAGCACAATATCTCGAGAGAAAGGCCCCGGAAGAGGAACTGCGTCGAAAAGTAGAGGAACGGCATAGTAGCTGCATTTTTTGTTGTTATATGCATGCGTGTTCTATATGGGGTGGCGCACCTTGGAGGTGCGGTATCTCCAACTTCGGGTTGGCCTTCCGACCAGAATTTCCATCTAATTTGCACAATATCTCGAGAGAAAGGCCTCGGAAGAGGAACCGCATCGAAAATTAGAGGAACGGCACAAGAGCTGCATTTTTGCGGTTTATGGACGCGCGTTCTATACTAGGTGGCACACTTTGGCAATGCGGTATCTCCACTTTCCGGCAAGCCTTCCAGCTAGAATTTTCGCCCAATCAGCACAATATCTCGAGAGAAAGGCTTAGAAGAGGAACCGCGCCGAAAATCAGAGCAACGGCATAGTAGCAGCATTATCTGCAATTATATGCACTCGCATTCTATACGGGGAGGCGCAACTTGGCGATGCAGTATCTCCACCTTCGGGCTGGCCTCCCTGCTAGAATTTTCGTCTAATCTGCACAATATCTCGAGAGAAAGGCCTCGGAAGAGGAACCGCGTCGAAAATTAGAGGAATGGCACAGTAGTTGCATTTTCTGCAGTTTTATCCACGCGCGTTCTATACTGGGTGGTACACTTTAGCGATAAGGCATCTCCACTTTCCGGCTAGCCTTCTAGCTAGAATGTTCGCCCAATCAGTACGATATCTCGAGAGAAAGTTCTTAGAAGAGGAAGTACGCCGAAAATCCGAGCAACGGCATAGTAGCAGCATTTTTTGCAGTTATATGCACACGCGTTCTATACGTGGTGGCGCAAATTGGCTATGCAGTATCTCCACCTTTGGGCTGGCCTTCTAGCTAGAATTTTCTCCCCAACAACACAATATCTCGAGAGAAAGGCCTCGGAAGAGGAACTGCGCCGAAAATCAGAGCAACGGCATAGTAGCAGCATTATCTGCAATTATATGCACGCGCGTTCTATACGGGGAGGCGCAACTTGGCGATGCAGTATCTCTACCTTCGGGCTGGCCTCCCTGCTAGAATTTTCGTCTAATCTGCACAATATCTCGAGAGAAAGGCCCCGGAAGAGGAACTGCGTCGAAAAGTAGAGGAACGGCACAGTAGCTGCATTTTTTGTAGTTATATGCATGCGTGTTCTATATGGGGTGGCGCACCTTGGAGGTGCGGTATCTCCAACTTCGGGTTGGCCTTCCGACCAGAATTTTCATCTAATCTGCACAATATCTCGAGAGAAAGGCCTCGAAAGAGGAACCGCATCGAAAATTAGAGGAACGGCACAGTAGCTGCATTTTCTGCAGTTTTATGGACGCGCGTTCTATACTGGGTGGCACACTTTGGCAATGCGGTATCTCCACTTTCCGGCAAGCCTTCCAACTAGAATTTTCACCTAATCAGCACAATATCTCGAGAGAAAGGGCGCAGAAAAGGAACTGCGCCAAAAATCATAGCAACGGCATAGTAGCAGCATTATCTGCAATTATATGCACGCGCGTTCTATACGGGGTGGCGCAACTTGGCGATGCAGTATCTGCACCTTTGGGCTGGCCTTCTTGCTAGAATTTCCATCTACTATGCACAATATCTCGAGAGAGAGGCCTCGGAAGAGGAACCGCATCGAAAATTAAAGGAGCTGCAGAGTAGCTGGATTTTCTACAGTTTTAAGCACTCATGTTCTATACTGGGTGGCGCACTTTGGCGATGTGGTATCTCCACTTTCCATCTGGCCTTTCAGCTAGAATTTTCGACCAATCAGCACAATATCTTGAAAGAAATGCTTCGGAAGAGGAACTGTGCCGAAAATTCGAGAAAGTCATAGTAGCAGCATTTTTTGCAATTATATGCACGCGCGTTCTATACGAGGTGGCGCAAATTGGCGATGCGGTATCTCCTACTTCGGGCTGGCCTTCCTGCCAGAATTTCCGTCTAATCTACAAAATATCTCAAGAGAAAGGCCTCGGAAGAGGTACCGCGTCGAAAATTAGCGGAACGGCATAGTAGCTGCATCTTCTGCAGTTTGTATGCACGCGCGTTCTATACTGGGTGGCGCACGTTGCCGATGCTGTATCTCCACTTTCCGGCTAGCCTTCTAGCTCAAATTTTTGCCTAATAAGCACAATATCTCGAGAGAAAGGTCTCGGAAGAGGAACTAGGCCGAAAATCGGAGCAACGGTAAAGTAGCAGCATTTTCGGAAGTTTTCTGCATGCGCCTTCTATACGGGGTGGTGCACCTTGACGATGCGGTATCTCCACCTTCCGGCTGGCTTTCCCGCTAGAATTTTCGTCTACTCTGCACAATATCTCGAGAGAAGGGCCTCGGAAGGGGAACCGTGTCGAAAATTAGAGGAACGGCACAGTAGCTACATTTTCTGTAGTTTTATGCACGTGCGTTCCATACTAGGTGGCGCACGTTGGCGATACGGTATCTCCACTTTCTAGTTGGCTTTCCAGCCAGAATTTTCAGCCAATCAGCACAATATCTCGAGGGAAAGGCCTCGGAAGAGGAACTACGTCGAAAATTAGAGCAACGGCACAGTAGCTTCATTTTCTGCAGTTTTATGCACGAGCGTTCTATACTGGGTGGCGCGTTTTCCCGATGCGGTATCTCCACTTTCCAGCTAGCCTTCCTGCTTGAATTTTTGCCTAATAAGCACAATATCTCGAGAGAAAGGTCTCAGAAGAGGAACTGCGTCGAAAATCAGAGCAACGGCGTAGTAGCAGCATTATCTGCAGTTATATACACGCGCGTTCTATACGGGGTGGCGCAACTTGGCGATGCAGTATCTCCACCATCGGGCAGGCCTTCCTGCCAGAATTTCTATCTAATCTACACAATATCTCGAGAGAAAGGTCTCGGAAGAGGAACTGCATCAAAAATTAGAGGAACGGCACAGTAGCTGCATTTTCTGCAGTTTTATCCACGCGCGTTTTATACTGGGTGGCGCACTTTGACGATACGGTATCTCCACTTTTCGGCTGGCCTTCCATCTAGAATTTTCACCCAATCAGCACAATATCTCAAGAGAAAGGCCTCAGAAGAGGAACTGTGCTGAAAATCCGAGCAACGGCATAGTAGGAGCATTTTCTGCAGTTATAGGCACACGCGTTCTATACGTGGTGGCGCAACTTGGCTATGTAGTATCTCCACCTTTGGGCTGGCCTTTCTGCTATAATTTCCGTCTAATCTGCACAATATCGAGAGAGAGAGTCCTCGGAAGAGGAACTACGTCGAAAATTATAGGAACGGCACAGTAGCTGCATTTTCTCAGCTTTATGCACGCGCGTTCTATATTGGGTGGCGAACTTTGCCGTTGCGGTATCTCCACTTTTCGGCTAGCCTTCCAGCTATAATTTTTGCCTAATAAGCACAATATCTCGAGAGAAAGGTCTCGGAAAAGGAACTGCGATGAAAATCCGAGCAAGGGCATAGTAGGAGCATTTTCGGAAGTTATACGCACGCGCCTTCTATACGGGGTGGCGCACCTTGGCGATGCGGTATCTCCACCTTCCGGCTGGCCTTCTCGGTAGAATTTCCGTCTCATCTGCACAATATCTCGAGAGAAAGGCATCGGAAGAGGAACCGTGTCGAAAATTAGAGGAACGGCACAGTAGCTGCATTTTCTGCAGTTTTATCCACGCGCGTTCTATACTGGGTGGCGCACTTTGGCAATACGGTATCTCCACTTTCCAGCTAGCCTTCGAGCTAGAATTTTCGCCCAATCAGCACAATATCTCGAGAGAAAGGCCTCGGAAGAGGAACTGCGCCGAAAATCCGAGCAGCGGCATAGTAGCAGCATTTTCAGCAGTTATATGCACGCGCGTTCTATACGTGGTGGCGCAACATGGCTATATAGTATCTCTAACTTTGGGCTGGCCTTCCTACTAGAATTTTGGTCTAATCTGCACATTATCTCACGAGAGAGGCCACGGAAGAGGAATCGCGTCGAAAATTAGAGGAACAACAGAGTAGCTACATTTTCTGCAGTTTTATGCATGCGCGTTCTATACTGGGTGGCGCACTTTGGCGATGCGGTATCTCCACTTTTCGGCTGACCTTCCATCTAGAACTTTCGCCCAATCAGCACAATATCTTGAGAGGATGGCCTCGGAAGAGGAACTGCGCCGAAAATCCGAGCAACGGCATAGTAGCCGCATTTTCTGCAGTTATATGCATGCGCGTTCTATACGTGGTGGCGCAATTTCGCTATGCAGTATCTCCACCTTTGGGCTGGCCTTCCTGCTAGAATTTCTATCTAATCTACACAATATTTCGAGAGAGAGGCCTCGGAAGAGGAACCGCGTCGAAAACTAGAGGAACGGCATAGTAGCTGCATTTTCTGCAGTTTTATGCACACGCGTTCTATACTGGGTGGCGCACTTTGGCGATGCGGCATCTCCACTTTCCGGCTGCCTTCCAACTAGTATTCTCACCCAATCAACACAATATCTCGAGAGAAAGGCCTCGGAAGAGGAACCACGTCGAAAATTAGAGGAACGGCACAGTAGCTGCATTTTCTGCAGTGTTATCCACGCGCGTTACACTGCGTGGCGCACTTTGGGAATACGGTATCTCCACTTTCCGGCTGGCCTTCCAGCTAGAATTTTAGCCCAATCAGCACAATATCTCGAGAGAAAGCCTCCAAAGAGGAACTGTGCCAAAATACGAGCAACGGCATAGTAGCACCATTTTCTACAGTTATATGCATGCGCATTCTAAACGTGGTGGCGCAACTTGGCTATGAAGTATCTCCGCCTTTGGGCTGGCCTTCTTGCTAGAATTTCCATCTAATCTGGACAATATCTCGAGAGAGAGGCCCTGGAAGAGGAACCGCATCGAAAATTAGAGGAACGGCATAGTAGCTGCATTTTCTACAGTTTTATGCACGCGCGTTCTATACTGTGTGGTGCTCTTTGGTGATGCGGTATCTCCACTTTCCGACTGCCCTTCTAGCTAGAATTTTTGCCCAATCAGCACATATCTCGAGAGAAAGGCCTCGGAAGACGAACTGCGCCGAAAATCATAGCAGCGGCATAGTAGCGGCATTTTCTGCAGTTATATGCACGCGCGTTCTATACGGGGTGGTGCAACTTGGCATTGCCGTATCTCCACCTTCGGGCTAGCCTTCCTGCTAGAATTTCCATGTAATCTTCACAATATCTCGAGAGAGAGTCCTCGGAAGAGGAACCGCGTCGAAAATTCGAGAACGGCATAGTAGCAGCAACATTTTTTGCAGTTATATGCACGCGCGTTCTATACGTGGTGGCGCAATTTCGCTATGCAGTATCTCCACCTTTGGGCTGGCCTTCCTGGTAGAATTTCTGTCTAATCTGCACAATATCTTGAGAGAGAGGCCTCGGAAGAGGAACCGCGTCGAAAACTAGAGGAACGGCGGAGTAGCTGCATTTTCTAAAGTTTTACGCACGCGCGTTCTATACTTGGGTGGCGCATTTTGGCGATGCAAGATCTCCACTTTCCGCTTGGCCTTCCAGCTAGTATTCTCGCCTAATCAGCACAATATCTCGAGAGAAAGGCCTCGGAAGAGGAACCGCGTCGAAAGTTAGAGGAACAGCACAGTAGCTGCATTTTCTGCAGTTTTATCCACGCGCGTTACACTGCATGGCGTACTTTGGCGATACGGTATCTCCACTTTCCAGCTAGCCTTCTAGCTTGAATTTTTGCCCAATCAGCACAATATCTCGAGAGAAAGCCTTCGAAGAGGAACTGCACCGAAAATCTGAGCAACGGCATAGTAGCAGCATTTTTTGCAGTTATATGCACGCGCATTCTATACGTGGTGGCGCAACTTGGACATGAAGTATCTCCGCCTTTGGGCTGGCCTTCCTGCTAGAGTTTTCATCTAATCTGCACAATATCTCGAGAGAGAGGCCCCGGAAGAGGAACCGCGTCGAAAATTTGAGGAACGGCACAGTAGCTGCATTTTCTACAGTTTTATGCACGCGCGTTCTATACTGGGTGGCGCGCTTTGGCGATGCGGTATCTCCACTTTTCGGCTGCCCTTCCAACTAGAATTTTCGCCCAATCAGCACATATCTCGAGAGAAAGGCCTCAGAAGAGGAACTGCGCCGAAAATCATAGCAACGGCATAGTAACGGCATTTTCTACAGTTATATGCACGCGCGTTCTATACGGGGTGGTGCAACTTGGCGATGCCGTATCTCCACCTTCAGGCTGGCCTTCCTGCTAGAATTTCCATCTAATCTGCACAATATCTCGAGAGAGAGTCCTCGGAAGAGGAACCGCGTCGAAAATTCGAGAACGGCATAGTAGCAGCAGCATTTTTTTCAGTTATATGCACACGCGTTCTATACTGGGTGGCACACTTTGGCGATGCGGTATCTCCACTTTCCGGCTGCCCTTCCAGCTAGAATTTTCACCCAATCAGCACAAAATCTCGAGAGAAAGGCTTCGGAAGAGGAACTGTGCCGAAAATTCGAGAACGTCATAGTAGCAGCAGCATTTTTGGTAGTTATATGCACGTGCGTTCTATACGGGGTGGCGCAACTTGGCGATGCGGTATCTCCAACTTCGGGCTGGCCTTCCTGCCAGAATTTTCGTCTAATCTGCTAAATATCTCAAGAGAAAGGCCTCAGAAGAGGTACCGCGTTGAAAATTAGAGGAACGGCATAGTAGCTGCATTTTCTGCAGTTTTATGCACGCGCGTTCTATACTTGGTGGCGCACGTTGGCGATGTTGTATCTCCACTTTCCGGCTTGTCCTCCTACCAGAATTTCTATCTAATCTACGCAATATCTCGAGAGAAAGGCCTCGGAAGAGGAACTGCATCGAAAATTAGAGGAACGCCACAGTAGCTGCATTTTCTACAGTTTTACGCACGCACGTTCTATACTGGGTGGCGCACTTTGCCGATGCGGTATCTCCGCTTTCCGGCTGGCCTTCCAGCTAGAATTTGCGCCCAATCAGCACAATATCTCGAGAGAAAGGTCTCGGAAGAGGAACTGCGCCGAAAATCCGAGCAGCGGCATAGTAGCAGCATTTTTGGAAGTTATATGCACACGCCTTCTATACGGGGTGGCGCACCTTGGCGATGCGGTATCTCCACCTTCCGGCTGGCCTTCCCATTAGAATTTCCGTCTAATGTACACAATATCTCAAGAGAAAGGCCTCGGAAGAGGAACAGCATCGAAAATTAGAGGAATGGCACAGTAGCTGCATTTTCTGCAGTTTTATCCACGCGTGTTCTATACTGGGTGGCGTACTTTGGCGATACGGTATCTGCACCTTTCGGCTGGCCTTCCAGCTAGAATTTTCCCCCAATCAGCACAATATCTCGAGAGAAAGGCCTCAGAAGAGGAACTGCATTGAAGAGTAGAGGAACGGCACAGTAGCTGCATTTTTTGCAGTTATATGCACGCGTGTTCTATATGGGGTGGCGCATCTTGGAGGTGCGGTATCTCCACCTTCGGGTTGGCCTTCCTACCAGAATTTCCATCTAATCTTCACAATATCTCGAGAGAAAGGCCTCGGAAGAGGAACCGCATCGAAAATTAGAGGAACGTCACAATAGCTGCATTTTCTGCAGTTTTATGGACGCGCGTTCTATACTGGGTGGCGCACTTTGGCAATGCGGTATCTCCACTTTCCGGCAAGCCTTCCAGCTAGAATTTTCGCCCAATCAGCACAATATCTCGAGAGAAAGGCCTTAGAAGAGGAACCGCGCCGAAAATCAGAGCAACGGCATAGTAGCAGCATTATCTGCAATTATATGCACTCGCGTTCTATACGGGGAGGCGCAACTTGGCGATGCAGTATCTCCACCTTCGGGCTAGCCTTCCTACTAGAATTTTCGTCTAATATACACAATAACTCGAGAGAAAGGCCTCGGAAGAGGAACCGCGTCGAAAATTAGAGGAACGGCACAGTAGCTGCATTTTCTGCAGCTTTATCCACTCGCGTTCTATACTGGGTGGCACACTTTGGCGATACGGTATCTCCACATTCCTACTGGCCTTCCAGCTGGAATTTTTGTCCAATCAGCACAATATCTCGAAAGAAAGGCCTCAGAAGAGGAACTGCGCTGAAAATCCGAGCAACGGCATAGTAGCTGCATTTTCTGCAGTTATATGCACTCGCGTTCTATACGAGGTGGCGCAACTTGGCTATGCAGTATCACCACCTTTGGGCTGGCCTTCCAACTAGAATTTTCTCCCAATCAGCACAATATCTCGAGAGAATGGCCTCAGAAGAGGAACTTCGTCGAAAATTAGAGGAATGGCACAGTAGCTGCATTTTTTGCAGTTATATGCACGCGCGTTCTATACGGGGTGGCGCAACTTGGCGATGCAGTATCTCCACCTTTGGGCTAGCCTTCTTGCTAGAATTTCCTTCTACTATGCACAATATCTCGAGAGAGAGGCCTCGGAAGGGGAACCACGTCGAAAATTAGAGGAAGGGCACAGTAGCTGGATTTTCTGTACTTTTAAGCACTCCTGTTCTATACTGGGTGGCGCACTTTGGCGATGCGGTACCTCCACTTTCTGGCTGGGCTTTCGGCTAGAATTTTCGACCAATCAGCACAATATCTCGAAGAAAGGCTTCGGAAGAGGAACTGTGCCGAAAATTCGAGAACGTCATAGTAGGAGCATTTATTGCAATTATATGCATGCGCATTCTATACGGGGTGGCACAAATTGGCGATGCGGTATCTCCAACTTCAGGCTGGCCTTCCTACCAGAATTTCCGTCTAATCTGCAAAATATCTCAAGAGAAAGGCCTCGGAAGAGGTACCGCATCGAAAATTAGAGGAACGGCATAGTAGCTGCATCTTCTGCAGTTTTATGCACGAGCGTTCTATACTGGGTGGCGCACGTTGGCGATGTTGTATCTCCACTTTCCGGCTTGCCTTCCTACAAGAATTTCTATCTAATCGACACAATATCTCGGGAGAAAGGCCTCGGAAGAGGAACTGCGTCGAAAATTAGAGGAACGGCACAGTAGCTGCATTTTCTGCAGTTTTATGCACGCGCGTTCTATACTGGGTGGCGCGCTTTGCCAATGCGGTATCTCCACTTTCCGGCAAGCCTTCCAGCTCGAATTTTCGCCTAATAAGCACAATATCTCGAGAGAAAGGTCTCGGAAGAGGAACTACGCCGAAAATCCGAGCAACGGCATAGTAGCAGCATTTTCGGAAGTTATATGCACGCCTTCTATACGGGGTGGTGCACCTTGGCGATGCGGTATCTCCACCTTCCGGCTGGCTTTGCCGCTAGAATTTTCATCTACTCTGCACAATATCTCGAGAGAAGGGCCTCGGAGGAGGAACCGCATCGAAAATTAGAGGAACGGCACAGTAGCTGCATTTTTTGCAGTTTATGCACGCGCATTCTATACTGGGTGGCGCACGTTGGTGATATGGTATCTCCACTTTCCGGCTGGCCTTCCAGCTTGAATTTTCGCCCAATCAGCACAATATCTCGAGGGAAAGGCCTCGGAAGAGGAACTGCGTCGAAAATTAGAGGAACGGCACAGTAGCTTCATTTTCTGCAGTTTTATGCACGCGCGTTCTATACTGGGTGGCGCACTTTGCCGATGCGGTATCTCCACTTTCCAGCTGGCCTTCCAGCTAGAATTTTTGCCTAATAAGCACAATATCTCGAGAGAAAGGTCTCAGAAGAGGAACTGCGCCGAAAATCAGAGCAACGACATAGTAGCAGCATTATCTGCAGTTATATACACGCGCGTTCTATACGGGGTGGCGCAACTTGGCGATGCAGTATCTCCACCTTCGGGCAGGCCTTCTTGCCAGAATTTCTGTCTAATCTATACAATATCTCGAGAGAAAGGTCTCGGAAGGGGAACCGCGTCGAAGATTAGAGGAACGGCACAGTAGCTGCATTTTCTGCAGTTTTATCCACGCGCGTTCTATACTGGGTGGCGCACTTTGGCGATACGGTATCTCCACTTTCCGGCTGGCCTTCCATCTAGAATTTTCGCCCAATCAGCACAATATCTCAAGAGAAAGGCCTCGGAAGAGGAACTGCGCCGAAAATCCGAGCAACGGCATAGTAGCAGCATTTGCGCGTTCTATACGTGGTGGCGCAACTTGGCTATGCAGTATCTCCACCTTTGAGCTGGCCTTTCTGCTAGAATTTCCGTCTAATCTGCACAATATCGAGAGAGAGAGAGAGAGAGAGAGAGGCCTCGGAAGAGGAACCGCGTCGAAAATTAGAGGAACGGCACAGTAGCTGCATTTTCTGCAGTTTTATGCCCGCGCGTTCTATACTAGGTGGCGCACTTTGGCGATGCGGTATCTCCACTTTCCGGCTAGCCTTCCAGCTAGAATTTTTGCCCAATCAGCACAATATCTCGAGAGAAAGGCCTCGGAAGAGGAACTGCGCCGAAAATCAGAGCAAAGGCATAGTAGCAGCATTTTCTGCAATTATGTGCACGCGCGTTCTATATGGGGTGGCGCAACTTGGCGATGCAGTATCTCCACCTTTGGGCTGGCCTCCCTGCTAGAATTTCCGTCTAATCTGCACAATATCTCGAGAGAGAGTCCTCGGAAGAGGAACTGCGTCGAAAATTAGGAGTACGGCACAGTTGCTGCTTTTTCTGCGGTTTTAAGCACGTGTGTTCTATACTGGCTAGCACACTTTGGTGATGCGATATCTCCACTTTCTGGCTGGCCTTCCAGCTAGAATTTTTGCCCAATTAGTGCAATATCTCGAGAGAAAGGCTTCGGAAGGGGAACTATGCCGAAAATCCGAGGAACGTCATAGTAGCAGCATTTTTTGCAGTTATATGCACGCGCATTCTATACGGGATGGCGCAACTTGGCGATGCGGTATCTCCAACTTTGGGCTGGCCTTCTTGCCAGAATTTCCATATAATCTGCAAAATATCTCAAGAGAAAAGCCTCGGAAGAGGTACCGCATCGAAAATTAGAGGAACGGCATAGTAGCTGCATTTTCTGCAATTTTATGCACGCGCGTTCTATACTGGGTGGCGCACGTTGGCAATGTGGTATGTCCCCTTTTCGGCTGGCCTTCCTACCAGAATTTCTATCTAATCTACTTAATATCTCGAGAGAAAGGCCTCGGAAGAGGAACTTTTAGAGGAACGTCGGAGTAGCTACATTTTCTGTAGTTTTAAACACATGCGTTCTATACCGGGTAGCGCACTTTAGCGATGCGATATCTCCACTTTCCGGCTGGCCTTCCAGCTAGAATTTTTGCCCAATCAGCACAATATCTCGAGAGGAAGGCTTCGGAAGGGGAACTGTGCCGAAAATCCGAGGAACGTCATAGAAGCAGTATTTTTTGCAGTTATATGCACACGTGTTCTATACGAGGTGGCGCAACTTGGCGATGCGGTATCTCCAACTTCGGGCTGGCCTTCCTACCAGAATTTCCGTTTAATATGCAAAATATCTCAAGAGAAAGGCCTCGGAAGAGGTACCGCTTTGAAAATTAGAGGAACGGCACAGTAGCTGCATTTTCTGCAATTTTATGCACGCGCGTTCTATACTGGGTGGCGCACGTTGGCGATGTGGTATCTCCACTTTCCGGCTGGCCTTCCTACCAGATTTTCTTTCTAATCTACGCAATATCTCGAGAGAAAGGCCTCGGAAGAGGAACTGCATCGAAAATTAGAGGAACGGCACAGTAGCTGCATTTTCTGCAGTTTTATGCACGCGCGTTCATTACTGGGTGGCGCACTTTGCCAATGCGGTATCTCCACTTTCTGGCTGGCCTTCCAGCTAGAATTTTTGCCTAATAAGCACAATATCTCGAGAGAAAGGTCTCGGAAGAGGAACTGCGCCGAAAATCCGAGCAACGACATAGTAGCAGCATTTTCGGAAGTTATATGCACACGCCTTCTATACGTGGTGGTGCACCTTGGCGATGCGGTATCTCCACCTTCCGGCTGGCCTTCCCACTAGATTTTCCTTCTAATCTGCACAATATCTTGAGATAAAGGCCTCGGAAGAGGAACTGCGTCGAAAATTAGAGGAATGGCATAGTAACAGCAGTTTCTGCAGTTTTATGCACACGCATTCTGTACAGGATGGCAAACCTTGGCGATGCGGTATCTCCACCTTCCGGCTAGCCTTCCTTCTAGAATTTCCGTCTAATCTGTACAATATTTCGAGAGAAAAGTCTCGGAAAAGGCGAACTGCATCGAAAATTAGAGGAACATCACAGTAGCAGCATTTTCTGCATTTTTTTGCACGCGCTTTCTATTCGGGGTGGCGCACCATGGCGATGTGGTATCTCCACCTTCCGGCTAGCCTTCCAGCTAGAATTTTTGCCTAATCAAGGCAATATCTCATGAGAAAGGCCTCGGAAGAGGAACTATGCCGAAAGTCCGAGGAACGGCTTAGTAGCAGCATTTTATGCAGTTATATGCAAGCGCGTTGTACACGTGGTGGCGCACCTTGGCGATGCGGTATCTCCACCTTCCGGCTGGCCTTCCCACCAGAATTTCCATCTAATCTGCATTATATCTCGAGAAAAAGGCCTCAGAAGAGGAACTGCGTCGAGAATTAGAGGGATGGCACAGTAGCTGCATTTTCTGCAGTTTTATGCACACGTGTTCTATACTCGGTGGCGCACTTTAGCGATGCGGTATCTCCACTTTCTGGCTGGCCTTCCAGCGAGAATTTTCGCCTAATCAGGACAATATCTCGATAGAAAGGCTTCGGAAGAGGAACTATGCCGAAAATCCGAGGAATGTCATAGTAGCAGCATTTTCTGCAGTTATATGCACACGCGTTCTATACGGGGTGGCGCAACTTGCCGATGCGGTATCTCCACCTTCCGGCTGGCCTTCCTTCCCGAATTTCTATCTAATCTGCACAATATCTCGAGATAAAGGCCTTGGAAGAGGAACTGCATTGAAAATTAGAGGAACAGCACAGTAGCTGCATTTTCTGTAGTTTTATGCACGCACGTTCTATACTGGGTGGCGCACTTTGGCGATGCGGTATCTCCACTTTTCAGCTGGCCTTCCAGCTAGATATTTCACCTAATCAGGACAATATGTCGAGAGAAAGGCCTCGGAAGAGGAACTACGTCGAAAATCCGAGGAACGGCATATAGCAGCATTTTCTGCAGTTATATGGACGTGCGTTCTATACGGGGTGGCGCACCTTAGCGACGCGGTATCTCCACCTTCCGGCTGTCCGTCCCGCTAGAATTTCCGTCTAATCTGCACAATATCTCGAGAAAAAGGCCTCGGAAAAGAACTGCTTCGAAAATTAGAGGAATGGCATAGTAGCAGCATTTTCTGCAGTTTTATGCACAGGCGTTCTATACGGGATGGCGAACCTTGGCGATGCGGTATGGCGCACTTTGGCGATGCGGTACCTCCACCTTTCGGCTGGGCTCCCTGCCAGAATTTCCATCTAATCTGCACAATATCTCGAGAGAAAGCCATCGGAAGAGGAATTGCGTCGAAAATTAGAGGAACGGCATAGTTGCTGCATTTTCTGCAGTTTTATGCACGCGCGTTATGTACTGGGTGGCGCACTTTGGCGATACGGTATCTCTACTTTTCGGCTGGCCTTCCAGCTAGAATTTTCGCCTAATTAGGACAATATCTCAAGAGAAAGGCCTCGGAAGAGGAACTGCGCCGAAAATCCGAGGAACGGCATAGTAGCAGCATTTTCTGTAGTTATATGCACGCGCGTTCTATACGGGGTGGCACACCTTGGCGATGCGGTATCTCCACCTTTCGGCTGGCCTTCCTTCCAGAATTTCCATCTAATATATACAATATTTCGAGAGAAAGGTCTCGGAAGGGGAACTGCATCGAAAATTAGAGGAATAGCACAGCAACAGCATTTTTTTGCATTTTTATGCATGCGCGTTCTATTCGGGGTGGCGCACCATGGCGATGTGGTATCTCCACCTTCCGGCTAGCCATCCAGCCAAAATTTTCACCTAATCAAGACAATATCTCGGGGGAAAGGCCTCGGAAGAGGAACTGTGCCCAAAATCCGAAGAAACGGCATAGTAGCAGCATTTTATACAGTTATATGCACGCACGTTCTATACGGGGTGGCATACCTTGGCGATGCGGTATCTCCACCTTCGGGCTGGCCTTCCTACTAGAATTTCCGTCTAATCTGCACAATATCTCGAGAGAAAGGCATCGGAAGAGGAATTGCGTCGAAAATTAGAGGAACGACACAGTAGCTTCATTTTCTGCAGTTTTATGCATGCGCGTTGTATATTGGGTGGCGCACTTTGGCGATGCGGTATCTCCACTTTTCAGCTGGCCTTCCAGCTAGAATTTTCGCCTAATCAGGACAACATCTCGAGAGAAAGGCCTCGGAAGAGGAACTGCGCCACCTGTTTATCATAAGATTTTCCATATCATGAGTTATCAACTTATCAAGTGAAATTTGACCAAAAAAAAAAAACTTATCAAGTGAAAGAGTTTACCAAAAAAAAAAGAAAAAATACTTATCAATTGAAAGACGTACAAGTGATGAAGGGAATTTTCTTATAATAAGACGAAGTTATATGTGCATGGTCACTAGTAGCCATCACGCTGCCCTATTGCTCAACCACCATGCCACCGCCGTTGCCATGCAAGGAAGCAACTACGGTAGGAGAGTCCACTTGATTTTGTATTAGAATCGGCACATAAGCGCGGACAGACAAGGCGGGGTGTTGGTACATAAGCTCGACAAATAATCCCGGGAACAATGGCATGGATTCCCCCCCCCCGGGCGAAGGGTTTGGTCTAGAAGAGGACATGTGACGTGCCTATTGTCAATGATTAGAGATTAGAGTTAGAGATACGTTAATGTGCAGAAAACTTAACTGACTCGGGGAATTGGATTCGGAGTGGTACGATCACGACCGTGGAGAAGAACATGTGGATTGAATAGTTCTGTACCTTCAAAACAATTACTTTGGATTTATAACTTATTATGGTGTTAATTCCGTTAAAATCACAAAGTTGATACTCCCTAATGCATTTATCTCAAACTAATTACCGTCTATCAAGGGTTAGAATTTCATCCAATACATCAATGAAATGTGCGCATAGCTACACACAGCAAACAATTGCAAGATGGATCCGACGTGAAAAATCCAAATATGTCAACACTTACATATTTTAACGGAGCATGGACTTGGGTCAAGGTATTGGTTCGAGATTTTTTGAGAAATAAAAAATAATTTGGAGCAGGCATGTCGAAGGTATTGATTTCGAATATTTTGTGGGGCAAAAATTGATATAAAAGATTGCATGAGTGGACGTTGGTCTTGAAGCAATGGGACCTGCTCGCATGTGGAAGGACACATATCACGTTGGGACATCATGTTGACACCTAAATTTTGCATTTTTACTTAGGACTTAGTTGCATAGAAAATTAAAAAATTAATCTCTAAAAAAAAGAAGTAAAAAGTAAAATAAATAATTTTCATTAAAACGTGTCGTATTTTCATTAAATTGCATCGCATAGAGACATTAGAACATGTGCATTACTGGTATTAAAAAAATTCGACAAAAATAATTAAAAGAGCTTAAAAATACTAAAAAGTAGCAGGGCCGGGCTAGAGAGCCAAGCCCGGCCCCTTTTTCTTTTCCATTTTCTTCTCCCTATGTGGGCCGGCTCAGTCCAGTCCTTTTCTTTTCATTCTCAGCCCAGCCCCTCCCTCCTCCTTTACCTTCTCTCGGACGCTAGCTGACGAACGACAGGAAGGACACAGAAAGGACGATGCACGTGATGGAGGACAGGGAGAACGGGGGAGCGATCACGCGAGATGCTCGGTCGGGGGCAGGCTGGCCACAGGCAGCCGGCACGCCACATCCCATGCGCGCTGGTACATAAAAGGAGGGGGAGGAGGGACAGAGGGGGAGGCTTGGGTTCTAGGGAGCAAAATCTGGGAGAGCGAGCTCGAGAGAGAGCTAGCTGGAGAAAGCGAGCCAGAGTGAGAGTGAGCTGGAGAGAGGAGGTTCCAGAGAAAGTGAGCGACCTTGAGGGCGAGGGTGAGCTCGGAAAAAGGGACTGGTCTTCTTCTTCCTCGGGGCTGGACAGAACAGGGCGGAGAGACCAAGAGGGCTCGAAACTGAGGGAAAGAGGCTCAAAACCGATAGGGAAAGAGTCCGGGCGAGGGGGAGAGCTTCAGCCGCGCCCGAACCCCGTTGACGACCTCTTTCGATTGACACCATCGTGCTGAACTAGGTAAGTCTCTTTGTGCGTGCTTTGATTCGGGCACGCCAGGCCGGAGTTCGCGGCCGTTCGGTTCACGCGAACTCTGGCACCGCCGGTCCCCCATTAACGTTGCCATGCGTTCTAGCATGCTTGTTGTGTGTTCTAGTATGCCTGTTAGGAGTCTCGGCCTGGGGTTGAGTCGCGGATGAGTCGGAAGTCCCTTATTTCTCTAGTGTACACCAACTGTTCGATGAATTGCTCCAATGGAGGGTCAAGCTCGAGTCTCCAAACGAAGCCCTGATCTTTGATATCTGTGTGACCTGTTGCTCCGACACTGCCATTGGTAATTTTCTTGATTTTTGGTGGCATATCTCGTGTCGCTCGAGTTGGCCGATGCGAGCTTGCTCCTCGTCGGAGTGGATTCGACGCTACTAGAAACTGCCGGCCAGTTAGTGGTCGGCGGTGACCAGCGTCGGTTGGACCGAACGACCAGCGTTGGATGGTGGCTTGGCGGTCCCCCAAACGCCGGTGAGGGCTCGCTGTGGTGTTGGTGTCGGTTGTTCGGTGAAGATGGGAAGAAGCGTGGGGCAAGGGTAGAGGAGAAGAAGTCCAGAAGAGAAAAAGAGTAAAGAAAAAAAAATTAGAACAAGAAAGAAAAAGAAAAATTAATTAATAAAAAAGTATTTTTTTTTTTTTTTTAGGAAAAGAACAAAAAAAACAAAAAGGTTTTAATCGATCGGGTGTGGTTGGGGACGAGCGGTTTCAGGACTGTTCTTCTCTGATCATCCCCGAGCGTTCAACCCTTAGTAAGAGACCAAGATGAGGAGTTGGGCCCAATTAGGTTTGATCGTTTTAGAGCTGTTTGTGATACTTGGGCTTGAAAGTTTATTTTGGGGGCGTTTGGGCTTCAGTTAGTTTAGATGGGCTGAAATAGAGAATGGAGTGGGCTTTTTTCTCAAAAGAAAAACTTTCGTGGGCCTTTTCGGTTAATTCCGATTGGGCCTTTTTTGGTCGAAATTTTTAGGGAAGGGTCTGGGCCGGTTTGGTCGTACCCGGTCAAGAGACCCGGTCCGAATTCTCTTTTATAATATTAAAATTCGTAAAAAAATTATTAATTAAAAATCATAAAATTAAAAAAAGAGATTAAAAAAGATTACTTAAAAAATTCCGAAAATCATAAAAATAATAACAAATTCTGAAAATAAAATTCTTTAGAAAATTCGAAAATGTTAAAAATATTAAAAATCCTAAAAATTCTCAAAAAATAAAGAAAATTTCAAAAAGAAAAAAGAAAAAAGAATTCCTCAAAAGCTTGAACAATAGTTTTCAAGTAATCTTTTCTCAAAATCGTACAAGCCCTTAAGGCTCTGCCTTAGGGTTTCAGTGGTCCTTAGAGATAAATGCCATTGATTGCACACCATCATTATGATTATGACTTCCCTTTAGCTTAGTTAAGATTGACATTTGTTTATCTCTTAGTGTTAGACGCTTATTTTCCCTTGCAGTCTATTTAATGCTTCATTTGATTGTTTATTATTATTCTAATGATTAAGCACCTATATGATCACTTTAATGTTAGTAGATTGGTCTAACTACCTGATAGAAACCTTTTTTTTTTTTAAATGAAGATTAGGTATCGAAAGAGCACAATTGGTTAATTAGTTTAATCAAGTCTCAAACCTTAGATTCTATACTTACGTAGAAAGTTAAGTATACTTTCATGCCTTATTTGGTTTCTAACTGACTCCAATAGGTTAGTAAACAACTCATTTTTAGAAAATTCTCATAGTGGCAATTTAAAACCTAATATCGTGTGAGGTGGGGTTGGGAGGGCTTAGGTCTAAATCATGGGCCATTAGGCCCATCTTTTAGTCATTACTCCTAAATCTCTTCCTTCTCTCAATGGGTAGGTCACGACACTTCAAATGACATATTTCCCTTTTCAACCACCATCTCTCTCATCGCCATCCAACAATGAATAGAATTTTCTCATATAACACATGAATAACAAAGTCGCAAGACTTTCCTTATAATAAAACTACTATAAAGATATTCAAGCCAAACTGAGAAATTGTGTTAAAATACCACTTCCTTAAAATTTCTTCTTTAAGTTTCTTTTTACAAAGGACTTACAACTTAGCTAATCGAGCCCCTTGCATCTTCAAGATGGCAGCTGCCTGCTCATTCATTCTGTCAATATCTTGGAAGATGGAGCATCATTGTTAATAATAAATTTCTTTTCAACTCAATGACAGGAGAAAGAAGTTATACTAGAAAGAGACAACGTGAAGAGTACTTGAGGAAAAATAACTCTGTTTCTTTAGATTACCTCTTTCATCTCTCTCAATTCCTCGAGTTCCCAAGCTTTTAGGACTCTCTCTGCATTTGCAAGAATTATTCGATACAACTTCCAAGGAAAAAGAATCATAGTGGTTGAGCTAAGACTAATTATAGGAGATGTCACCTTATCAACAATTTATCTCTTCATACAAGATATTATCTGCTCAAAAGTTATCGTTTCAATTACCACTTTCTTCATGATTTCTTCTACTTCATATGCATACTCACAACGTGCTTCTAGCTCTTTTTGAGGTTTTTGTACAACCTAGTTATGATATCCACCATTTTCCATAACAATTCATATATAATAACTAGCAATAGGATCTCGGTTCATAACTAGAGTAATATCGCCATACCTGATTATTTGCTATGAGTAAATCTTTCTTCTCAGACAATTTTGCTTCCAAGCTCCTCTTCTCTAAGATTGCAGCCTAAAAGACAAAAGAATTTATTCCAAAGAAACAAATGAAAAATAAAACACAATGATAATTAGGCAAACGAATGATACTTGAACAGCCGCGTCTCTCTTGTCACAAGGGCTCTTAGCCTATTCGACTCTTGCTTTTCCAATCTCAAAGAATCTCTCCATTTCTTCCCGAAGGGTCACTTCTTGCTTTTGCTTTTTGCGTAATTCTTCCAACAACTAATAACATAGCAAACCATATGAATTTTTGTGGGAGTGAGAAAGAGAAAAATGGAAACGGTACATGGTATAGATAGCATAACTAACAATGCATTCATATCATGCAATAGAAAAGCAGTACCATCATGCAAAACTAGTCACATAGAGAGCCTTCAATGCCCTTCAATATATCCCTGAGAATGCAAGTAAATTAAATAGTTACTTAGGCTACTAATTAACACACAATAATTTCACAAGATACGTACTTTATCGTATTGGTTGAATGAAACATGTTAGAAAGAAACAAAAGAAAAGTAAACTAGGGTTGCTAGCACACTTCCACCATCCCCATGGAAAAGAGAAACAGGGCAAGGAAAAGAACCCATACAAAAATGCCCTTAATTAAAGCACTAAATATATCTTTTATGGCGACAAAGAAAAACTTGCTCCAAGAATTATGTTACAAAAAGCACAATATGGTGATTAGTTATTTTATGTAGGATGTCTAGTTGCTTACGTGATCAGCATTCTTTTAAAAATTTTCTACAGTTTTAGATAGATATTGAACATGTTCTTTGTGAACTTCCACACTAGGTGGTTTTAAATTAATAGGAGCGTCCACATTTACAAAACCACTAGCTATGGATGTACCCTCAAAATATGGTTGCTGAGAAGATTAGCCCTTTTGTCTACTAGGTTTGTTGCCCGCCTTTGCCAGGTGGGTAGAAAAACTAAGTTGTGATCAACGAGCCGCAATAGAGGAGATTAGGTTTGGAAGTTTACTACACATGCCTAGTTATAGCATCAACAAGGCATTGATAGATAAGTTGATAGAGAAATGTTGAAAAGATTGTTGCGGAATTGAAAAATGAGATGAGTGAACTGCATTAGCAACCATATGTGATCAGGAAGTTTGCATGAATCATTTGTTGTCAAGCGTGGATATGAAGCTCTAAAGGGCCTTGGTCCTAAAATCTCTACTGAGAAATGCAGAGGCCGCTTGATCTATGTGTTTATTATGTGGAGAATGCAATGAAGCACATAATCTTATGTATAAAATCAGTAAAATAACAAAAAGTTCTTTAGAATTCAAGTCATGTGAAAGAAGATTGTCATTTAAACTACACATGAAATCTTTCATTAGATATGCAACAATATATGAATCATGTAGAGATACAAATGACTCCCCATAGTAAATCTACAAGCTTCGACCAAGAAAAAAAAAAATCTACATGCATACATGTAGCTTTACCAGCAGTTCACTTAGGAGCTCTTTTCGGGAATGATCTTAATCTTGTCGTATTAAGTTAATATTTTGGATTAAGGCACCAATTCTCGTGCGAATAGGGATTTTGGAAAAAATTATAAATACCACGGAGCATACATGATGATGGCTTGTGAACATCTCTTCATTCGTTAATCTTATCCAGTAGGAGGATTTAGATTTCCAACCAGGTCTTCATTAGATAAAATTACATCCAAATTGCCACTCGCAAGAAAGATTATAAGCGAGACTTTCTCTCTATATTTAATTATCCCACTCACAATTTGTTAAATTGCTCAATGTATTGATTAAAAGAATAAGAATTGAACATTAATTTTGAGTAGCTAGGAGAAAAAATAAGCAAAAAAGACAAAGGGACAAAAACCTAATAATTTAAACCATAGACTTGATATATATATATATATATGTATATATACATATGCATCAACTTATGTAATATCTCTACTCTTAAATCTCTAATAGTCCGCCAATAGCTTCATTCTATGCGAAATCCCTAATACATCTAATTCACGTAAAAACATTATCAATATAAGCAATGCAGTCCATACTTCTCATTCAACTTCACCAATGCAATTTTATTTAAGAATCCTCAATCAAATGTTTACAATTTTTTTCTTTTATCCTTTAACAACCACAATATCGTGACAAATTAGAATTACCATTTAATAAAGTTAACTACCCTGTCAAATCTCACTGTATCGGATAATGTACGTTTATTCCACGCAACTTATAATATTGAAACAATACTCACATTTCTCCTCACTATCCATATAATATTTAGAATATCAAAATATTAATTATCGTTCGTGTAACTTAAGTAACTATTTCCATTCAATAAGAATTTCATGGTGGGAGTTCTCGGATAGTACATATCATTGAGCTATTTCGTTGAGTAACTATTTCCATTCAATAAGAATTTCGTGGTGGGAGTTCTTGGATAGTACATATCACTGAACTATTTCGTTGATCACATTTCGAGAATACATGATGTCCATGGAATGAACAACAAGAAGTTTCCCAAAATATCGTTCGATGCAAGCTAGAGAGCGCACGACGAGGTTCTTGAGATGCACGTGGTTCCTCGTGCTTCAATGCTCATGAAGAGATGACCCAGATCAACAGTTGGATGTTGGATGTTGGACGGATTGTCAGGACACCGCATAAGAGCAGACGGTTCCCATTCCACTATTGGATTTGAAGACAAGTGGAGGCCATCATTTTCTGAGCTGTACTGACCGATACCATTGTTGGGGTTTTACGAATCATGTATAGGCTAAATAAACATAAATGCAGTGGAAGTAAAGATAAAATTCTACTATACACGTATCTCCAAAGGGGTCGTTTGTGCGTTTTAATCAAAAATCAAAATATTGAAAGAGGTTATACGGATTACCTCTCGAAGCGCGCTTTAAAGACTTGATTAAAATGTTCTTCAGTTCGAGCCCCACAAACGTCGAGCCTCTAGTTCAGATATACCACCAACGCACCTCGAACGAAAAAGAGCTCGCAGGTAATCGCCACTATAATTGTGCTAGCAATCTCGTGGAGACAATCCTCTACATGTGGTTAGCAACCGTTTGCTAACCATGTAGTTCTCTCTCTCTCTCTCTCTCTCTCTCTCTCTCTCTTTCTTGCTTAACCCACTCACCTTCTCTCAGCTCTCTATATATAATGTCCTGGTGAAGTCAACATTTAACTTCCTCTAGAAGCTAGTCTTTAACCCCACAAAGAAGTTATCGACTACTTCTTCTAGAAACTACCTCTTCCAGAAGTTAGTCTTTAACTTCTCATACAAGTTATTGACTACTTCCACTAGAAGTTAGTCTATAACTTCTCAAATAAGTTATTGACTACTTCCTCCATAAGCTGGGTGAGCAAGAGAATAGCTCTCGTGAGTGGGCTATGTCCAATCGAGTGAATTGGTTATGGTGTGTAACATCTCTAGGTTCATAACTAAACTGGCAGTAAGACTTGCACTAACACATTAGTACTCCTAAGAGAATTGATTGTCCTGATCAATCTCTATGTCCTACAAGTCATGATTGACATCTAGCAATATGTCATGGCTACCTAGATAGTGTGAATGCTTTAAGAACATAATGAACATGTCAGCTCTAACTACAGTATAAATTCAATCCCTTTGTCTTACTATGTCTCGATCGAACAAAGACCATGAAATATTTGTCAAGTCACCAATTCGATCATATGCACAAACCTAATTAACCTGTATTTTATATGAGACATAAACAATTCATTCTTAGTTACAACCCCGGCCGAGGATTTCAATGTAGTGTCACAATTAGATCGCATAGGACATCGTTATTGTACCTTGCATATAACAAGGAGACAGATTTCATGTTATGCACACGTGTAACTTCGTATGTGAATGAGCTATGACTATCAAGTATAGAGATAGATCAATGAACTGCAAATATGCGTACCCATGAACCATAGCCATCCAACACACAAGTTAACACTGTGCCTTGGTCTAAGGATTATTTACACAAAACCAAAGTATGAATGATTAGTCATTGACCATGCTAAAAGCTTTCATGTTGCTAATCGTTCTATGTGTGTCACGTTAAGTGAACTTGTCTGCTACAAACACCTGTGTTCTAACTCGGGCATCATAATACCTAATGACTCGTGACTCATCATTACCTTAAGCATCCAATATTTAATGGTGAAGCTAAGAACACACCGGTCTTAACAAGATCATTAATATCCACTCAATGATCCATTGACCAGGAATGGTTTAAAGATTCAGTATAATTGTGAACCCGTCACGCATATTCTTAACGTCTTAAGAATAAGTCCAATTACAACTGATCCTATGGAATCATTCATACAGATAATTGGATGAATGAATGAATATGTCTTTGCCATTAATTTGACAACACAATTGAAATCCCTATCATATAACTATTACATGGTTGTTTTAGGGCATATAACTAACAATCTCCCACTTGCACAAAAGCCAACTTGTTTGGTACCTCAAACCCATTTTGTCAACGTGTCTTTCAAAAGAAGATTGAGATAAGGCTTTAATGAGGGGATCTGCCACGTTTTCTGTCGAGGCAATTTTCTGCAAAACGATTTTACTTCTCCCAACAATTTCTCTAAAGAGATGGAAACGTCTCTCAATATGCTTGGACTTTTGGTGAGATCTTGGTTCCTTAGCTTAAGCTATTGCCCCATTGTTGTCACAAAACAATGTAATCGATTGCTCAATAGAATGAATGACTCCAAGTTTAGATATGAACTTTTTCATCCAAGCAGCTTCCTTCGTTGCTTCAGAAGCAGCTACATACTCTACCTTAGTAGTGGAATTATCAGTTATGCTTTGTTTAGAACTCTTCCAACTAACTGCGCTACCATATAAAGACAAACCCAGATGTAGAATTATAATCATTAGGATTTGACTGAAAATCGGAATTAGTATAAGCTTTAACTTTAAACTCTCATTCTCCATATATCAAGAATAAATCCATTTTCCTTCGTAAGTACTTAAGGATATTCTTGAGTGCAATCCAATGCTCTTCCCCTAGATCAAACTGATATCTGCTGGTAATGCTTACAGCATGCGCAATATTAGGTCTCATACATAACATAACATACATTATGCTTCCAATAGCGGATGCATAAGGTATCTTCGCAATCCGCTCTCTTTCTTTAGGAGTGTTGGGACACATCTTTTTGGAAAGACGGATTCCATGCCTAAAAGGCAATAATCCTCTTTTGGAACATTGCATGTTAAAACATGTTAACACTTTGTCTATGTACATAGACTGTGAGAGGCCAATCAATCATCTTGATCTATCTCTATAGATCTTGATACCTAAAATATAGGTTGCCTCTCCTAAATCTTTCATAGAGAATTTCTGTGACAAGAATAGTTTTATTGATGATATCATCGGTACATCATTTCCAATCAAAAGTATATCATCGACATACAAAACTAGAAACACAATTGCACTCCCACTGACCTTCTTGTATACACAAGGTTCATCCAGGTTTTTGATGAAGCCAAATGATTTGATTGGAACAACTTTCGGAGGCTTGTTTGAGTCCATAAATGGATTTCTTAAGCTTACACACCTTTCGACTTTCATTATTGGATTTAAAACCCCGTGGTTGTTCCATATAGATGTCCTCCTTAAGAAAAACGTTTAGAAAAGCCGTTTTGACATTCATATGGAATATCTCATAATCTAGGTATGCAGCTATTGCCAACATAATCCGAATGGATTTTAACATGGCTATGGGTGAGAAAGTTTCGTCATAATCGATTCCTTCTTTTTGATGATATTCTTTCGCCACTAGCCTTGCTTTGTAAGTTCCAACGTGACCATTAGCGTTCATCTTCCTCTTGAAGATCCATTTACAACCAATTGGTATAATACCATCAGGCAGGTCAACTAAGGTCCAAACATCGTTGGAATACATTGAATCCATTTCGGATTTCATAACTTCTAGCCATTTACCAGAATCGATGTCCGACATCGCCTCATCATAGGTGTTAGGATCACCAGGTTGATCACTATCATTCATAATGAATAATGGTTCTGTATGTTCAACCAAGTGTCTATAACGAGCAAGTGGATGAGACGTTCTCACTCTCCTCCAGGTTGTGTATAAGAAGCTCCCACTGAATCAAAGATCGATATCTGGACATTGTTGTTTGGTACTTCATTGTTCTCTTCTTGTAAGACTATTTTCCATTTAGCACCACCTTCCCGAACGAACTCATTCTCCAAGGAAGAAGCATGCCTGCTAACCAAAATTCTTTGGTCTGAGTGAAAATAGAAATAGTATCTGAGAGTCTCCTTTGGATATCCAATGAAGCGACTTTGCTCAGATCTAGCCTCCAATTTTTTCCATTTTCAGCTTTTTGACGAAAGCTGAACAACCCTAAATCTTAATATGATTAAGACTTGGTTTCCTACGATACTATATCTCATAAGGCATAGTTGGAATAGATTTGGATGGCACTCTATTCAGTATATATGCAGCTGTCTCAAGGACATATCCCCAAAGGAATATAGGCAAGTCGGTGTAACTCATCATAGATCGCACCATATCTAATAAAGTGCGATTTCTTCGTTCAGATACACCATTGTACTATGGAGTTCCAAGAGGTGTCCATTGTGATAAAATGCCATTGTCTTTAAGATAGTCAAGGAATTTAGTACTATGGTATTCACCTCCTCGATCAGATCGAAGAGCTTTAATACACTTTCCTGTTTGTTTCTCAACTTTAGCTCTGAATTACTTGAACTTTTCAAAAGATTCAGATTTATACTTCATTAAGTACAAATAACCATATGGTGATTGATCATTAGTGAAGGTGATGAAGTAAGAATAACTACCTCTAGCAGTTTCATTAATTGGTCTGCATACATCTGTATGTAACAATCCTAATATGTTAGCGGTTCACGCACTATGTCCCACAAAGGGCGCTTTGGTCATTTTTTCTAGGAGACATGTCTCGTAAGTCGAGTATGACTCAAACATGGACGGATCAATGTATCCATCATTACTCAACTTGTTGATTCTATCTTCTCCAATATGACATAATCAGAGATGCCAAACATACTTTAGATTTGGACCGTCTCTAATATGATAAATAGAACATATATTATTAGCAAAAGAAAATTCATTATTCTCTTTACTCAAACAAGATATAGAGATGATGTTCCTGACAGCATTCGCATAATGCAAACAGCTTTTCAAAATCGATACATGTCCATAAGGTAAACATAAATGAAAAGTCTCTATAGCTAATGCGGCAACTCTTGCTCCATTGGCAAATGTTTGGACAATTTCATTTCGCTCTAGTCTTTTGCTTATTTCCACATTCTACAATGACATACGGATATGTGAAGTTGTAGCAGAATCTAGAACCCATAA
>CM024547.1:0-17500 GCA_014182365.1 Eucalyptus tenuipes
AACCCTAAACCCTAAACCCTAAACCCTAAACCCTAAACCCTAAACCCTAAACCCTAAACCCTAAACCCTAAACCCTAAACCCTAAACCCTAAACCCTAAACCCTAAACCCTAAACCCTAAACCCTAAACCCTAAACCCTAAACCCTAAACCCTAAACCCTAAACCCTAAACCCTAAACCCTAAACCCTAAACCCTAAACCCTAAACCCTAAACCCTAAACCCTAAACCCTAAACCCTAAACCCTAAACCCTAAACCCTAAACCCTAAACCCTAAACCCTAAACCCTAAACCCTAAACCCTAAACCCTAAACCCTAAACCCTAAACCCTAAACCCTAAACCCTAAACCCTAAACCCTAAACCCTAAACCCTAAACCCTAAACCCTAAACCCTAAACCCTAAACCCTAAACCCTAAACCCTAAACCCTAAACCCTAAACCCTAAACCCTAAACCCTAAACCCTAAACCCTAAACCCTAAACCCTAAACCCTAAACCCTAAACCCTAAACCCTAAACCCTAAACCCTAAACCCTAAACCCTAAACCCTAAACCCTAAACCCTAAACCCTAAACACCCTAAACCCTAAACCCTAAACCCTAAACCCTAAACCCTAAACCCTAAACCCTAAAACCCTAAACCCTAAACCCTAAACCCTAAACCCTAAACCCTAAACCCTAAACCCTAAACCCTAAACCCTAAACCCTAAACCCTAAACCCTAAACCCTAAACCCTAAACCCTAAACCCTAAACCCTAAACCCTAAACCCTAAACCCTAAACCCTAAAACCCTAAACCCTAAACCCTAAACCCTAAACCCTAAACCCTAAACCCTAAACCCTAAACCCTAAACCCTAAACCCTAAACCCTAAACCCTAAACCCTAAACCCTAAACCCTAAACCCTAAACCCTAAACCCTAAACCCTAAACCCTAAACCCTAAACCCTAAACCCTAAACCCTAAACCCTAAACCCTAAACCCTAAACCCTAAACCCTAAACCCTAAACCCTAAACCCTAAACCCTAAACCCTAAACCCTAAACCCTAAACCCTAAACCCTAAACCCTAAACCCTAAACCCTAAACCCTAAACCCTAAACCCTAAACCCTAAACCCTAAACCCTAAACCCTAAACCCTAAACCCTAAACCCTAAACCCTAAACCCTAAACCCTAAACCCTAAACCCTAAACCCTAAACCCTAAACCCTAAACCCTAAACCCTAAACCCTAAACCCTAAACCCTAAACCCTAAACCCTAAACCCTAAACCCTAAACCCTAAACCCTAAACCCTAAACCCTAAACCCTAAACCCTAAACCCTAAACCCTAAACCCTAAACCCTAAACCCTAAACCCTAAACCCTAAACCCTAAACCCTAAACCCTAAACCCTAAACCCTAAACCCTAAACCCTAAACCCTAAACCCTAAACCCTAAACCCTAAACCCTAAACCCTAAACCCTAAACCCTAAACCCTAAACCCTAAACCCTAAACCCTAAACCCTAAACCCTAAACCCTAAACCCTAAACCCTAAACCCTAAACCCTAAACCCTAAACCCTAAACCCTAAACCCTAAACCCTAAACCCTAAACCCTAAACCCTAAACCCTAAACCCTAAACCCTAAACCCTAAACCCTAAACCCTAAACCCTAAACCCTAAACCCTAAACCCTAAACCCTAAACCCTAAACCCTAAACCCTAAACCCTAAACCCTAAACCCTAAACCCTAAACCCTAAACCCTAAACCCTAAAC
This sequence comes from Eucalyptus tenuipes, assembly GCA_014182365.1. Classification (NCBI taxonomy): domain Eukaryota; kingdom Viridiplantae; phylum Streptophyta; class Magnoliopsida; order Myrtales; family Myrtaceae; genus Eucalyptus; species Eucalyptus tenuipes. The sequence continues at coordinate 1,744 of CM024547.1, forward strand.
CCTAAACCCTAAACCCTAAACCCTAAACCCTAAACCCTAAACCCTAAACCCTAAACCCTAAACCCTAAACCCTAAACCCTAAACCCTAAACCCTAAACCCTAAACCCTAAACCCTAAACCCTAAACCCTAAACCCTAAACCCTAAACCCTAAACCCTAAACCCTAAACCCTAAACCCTAAACCCTAAACCCTAAACCCTAAACCCTAAACCCTAAACCCTAAACCCTAAACCCTAAACCCTAAACCCTAAACCCTAAACCCTAAACCCTAAACCCTAAACCCTAAACCCTAAACCCTAAACCCTAAACCCTAAACCCTAAACCCTAAACCCTAAACCCTAAACCCTAAACCCTAAACCCTAAACCCTAAACCCTAAACCCTAAACCCTAAACCCTAAACCCTAAACCCTAAACCCTAAACCCTAAACCCTAAACCCTAAACCCTAAACCCTAAACCCTAAACCCTAAACCCTAAACCCTAAACCCTAAACCCTAAACCCTAAACCCTAAACCCTAAACCCTAAACCCTAAACCCTAAACCCTAAACCCTAAACCCTAAACCCTAAACCCTAAACCCTAAACCCTAAACCCTAAACCCTAAACCCTAAACCCTAAACCCTAAACCCTAAACCCTAAACCCTAAACCCTAAACCCTAAACCCTAAACCCTAAACCCTAAACCCTAAACCCTAAACCCTAAACCCTAAACCCTAAACCCTAAACCCTAAACCCTAAACCCTAAACCCTAAACCCTAAACCCTAAACCCTAAACCCTAAACCCTAAACCCTAAACCCTAAACCCTAAACCCTAAACCCTAAACCCTAAACCCTAAACCCTAAACCCTAAACCCTAAACCCTAAACCCTAAACCCTAAACCCTAAACCCTAAACCCTAAACCCTAAACCCTAAACCCTAAACCCTAAACCCTAAACCCTAAACCCTAAACCCTAAACCCTAAACCCTAAACCCTAAACCCTAAACCCTAAACCCTAAACCCTAAACCCTAAACCCTAAACCCTAAACCCTAAACCCTAAACCCTAAACCCTAAACCCTAAACCCTAAACCCTAAACCCTAAACCCTAAACCCTAAACCCTAAACCCTAAACCCTAAACCCTAAACCCTAAACCCTAAACCCTAAACCCTAAACCCTAAACCCTAAACCCTAAACCCTAAACCCTAAACCCTAAACCCTAAACCCTAAACCCTAAACCCTAAACCCTAAACCCTAAACCCTAAACCCTAAACCCTAAACCCTAAACCCTAAAACCCTAAACCCTAAACCCTAAACCCTAAACCCTAAACCCTAAACCCTAAACCCTAAACCCTAAACCCTAAACCCTAAACCCTAAACCCTAAACCCTAAACCCTAAACCCTAAACCCTAAACCCTAAACCCTAAACCCTAAACCCTAAACCCTAAACCCTAAACCCTAAACCCTAAACCCTAAACCCTAAACCCTAAACCCTAAACCCTAAACCCTAAACCCTAAACCCTAAACCCTAAACCCTAAACCCTAAACCCTAAACCCTAAACCCTAAACCCTAAACCCTAAACCCTAAACCCTAAACCCTAAACCCTAAACCCTAAACCCTAAACCCTAAACCCTAAACCCTAAACCCTAAACCCTAAACCCTAAACCCTAAACCCTAAACCCTAAACCCTAAACCCTAAACCCTAAACCCTAAACCCTAAACCCTAAACCCTAAACCCTAAACCCTAAACCCTAAACCCTAAACCCTAAACCCTAAACCCTAAACCCTAAACCCTAAACCCTAAACCCTAAACCCTAAACCCTAAACCCTAAACCCTAAACCCTAAACCCTAAACCCTAAACCCTAAACCCTAAACCCTAAACCCTAAACCCTAAACCCTAAACCCTAAACCCTAAACCCTAAACCCTAAACCCTAAACCCTAAACCCTAAACCCTAAACCCTAAACCCTAAACCCTAAACCCTAAACCCTAAACCCTAAACCCTAAACCCTAAACCCTAAACCCTAAACCCTAAACCCTAAACCCTAAACCCTAAACCCTAAACCCTAAACCCTAAACCCTAAACCCTAAAACCCTAAACCCTAAACCCTAAACCCTAAACCCTAAACCCTAAACCCTAAACCCTAAACCCTAAACCCTAAACCCTAAACCCTAAACCCTAAACCCTAAACCCTAAACCCTAAACCCTAAACCCTAAACCCTAAACCCTAAACCCTAAACCCTAAACCCTAAACCCTAAACCCTAAACCCTAAACCCTAAACCCTAAACCCTAAACCCTAAACCCTAAACCCTAAACCCTAAACCCTAAACCCTAAACCCTAAACCCTAAACCCTAAACCCTAAACCCTAAACCCTAAACCCTAAACCCTAAACCCTAAACCCTAAACCCTAAACCCTAAACCCTAAACCCTAAACCCTAAACCCTAAACCCTAAACCCTAAACCCTAAACCCTAAACCCTAAACCCTAAACCCTAAACCCTAAACCCTAAACCCTAAACCCTAAACCCTAAACCCTAAACCCTAAACCCTAAACCCTAAACCCTAAACCCTAAACCCTAAACCCTAAACCCTAAACCCTAAACCCTAAACCCTAAACCCTAAACCCTAAACCCTAAACCCTAAACCCTAAACCCTAAACCCTAAACCCTAAACCCTAAACCCTAAACCCTAAACCCTAAACCCTAAACCCTAAACCCTAAACCCTAAACCCTAAACCCTAAACCCTAAACCCTAAACCCTAAACCCTAAACCCTAAACCCTAAACCCTAAACCCTAAACCCTAAACCCTAAACCCTAAACCCTAAACCCTAAACCCTAAACCCTAAACCCTAAACCCTAAACCCTAAACCCTAAACCCTAAACCCTAAACCCTAAACCCTAAACCCTAAACCCTAAACCCTAAACCCTAAACCCTAAACCCTAAACCCTAAACCCTAAACCCTAAACCCTAAACCCTAAACCCTAAACCCTAAACCCTAAACCCTAAACCCTAAACCCTAAACCCTAAACCCTAAACCCTAAACCCTAAACCCTAAACCCTAAACCCTAAACCCTAAACCCTAAACCCTAAACCCTAAACCCTAAACCCTAAACCCTAAACCCTAAACCCTAAACCCTAAACCCTAAACCCTAAACCCTAAACCCTAAACCCTAAACCCTAAACCCTAAACCCTAAACCCTAAACCCTAAACCCTAAACCCTAAACCCTAAACCCTAAACCCTAAACCCTAAACCCTAAACCCTAAACCCTAAACCCTAAACCCTAAACCCTAAACCCTAAACCCTAAACCCTAAACCCTAAACCCTAAACCCTAAACCCTAAACCCTAAACCCTAAACCCTAAACCCTAAACCCTAAACCCTAAACCCTAAACCCTAAACCCTAAACCCTAAACCCTAAACCCTAAACCCTAAACCCTAAACCCTAAACCCTAAACCCTAAACCCTAAACCCTAAACCCTAAACCCTAAACCCTAAACCCTAAACCCTAAACCCTAAACCCTAAACCCTAAACCCTAAACCCTAAACCCTAAACCCTAAACCCTAAACCCTAAACCCTAAACCCTAAACCCTAAACCCTAAAACCCTAAACCCTAAACCCTAAACCCTAAACCCTAAACCCTAAACCCTAAACCCTAAACCCTAAACCCTAAACCCTAAACCCTAAACCCTAAACCCTAAACCCTAAACCCTAAACCCTAAACCCTAAACCCTAAACCCTAAACCCTAAACCCTAAACCCTAAACCCTAAACCCTAAACCCTAAACCCTAAACCCTAAACCCTAAACCACCCTAAACCCTAAACCCTAAACCCTAAACCCTAAACCCTAAACCCTAAACCCTAAACCCTAAACCCTAAACCCTAAACCCTAAACCCTAAACCACCCTAAACCCTAAACCCTAAACCCTAAACCCTAAACCCTAAACCCTAAACCCTAAACCCTAAACCCTAAACCCTAAACCCTAAACCCTAAACCCTAAACCCTAAACCCTAAACCCTAAACCCTAAACCCTAAACCCTAAACCCTAAACCCTAAACCCTAAACCCTAAACCCTAAACCCTAAACCCTAAACCCTAAACCCTAAACCCTAAACCCTAAACCCTAAACCCTAAACCCTAAACCCTAAACCCTAAACCCTAAACCCTAAACCCTAAACCCTAAACCCTAAACCCTAAACCCTAAACCCTAAACCCTAAACCCTAAACCCTAAACCCTAAACCCTAAACCCTAAACCCTAAACCCTAAACCCTAAACCCTAAACCCTAAACCCTAAACCCTAAACCCTAAACCCTAAACCCTAAACCCTAAACCCTAAACCCTAAACCCTAAACCCTAAACCCTAAACCCTAAACCCTAAACCCTAAACCCTAAACCCTAAACCCTAAACCCTAAACCCTAAACCCTAAACCCTAAACCCTAAACCCTAAACCCTAAACCCTAAACCCTAAACCCTAAACCCTAAACCCTAAACCCTAAACCCTAAACCCTAAACCCTAAACCCTAAACCCTAAACCCTAAACCCTAAACCCTAAACCCTAAACCCTAAACCCTAAACCCTAAACCCTAAACCCTAAACCCTAAACCCTAAACCCTAAACCCTAAACCCTAAACCCTAAACCCTAAACCCTAAACCCTAAACCCTAAACCCTAAACCCTAAACCCTAAACCCTAAACCCTAAACCCTAAACCCTAAACCCTAAACCCTAAACCCTAAACCCTAAACCCTAAACCCTAAACCCTAAACCCTAAACCCTAAACCCTAAACCCTAAACCCTAAACCCTAAACCCTAAACCCTAAACCCTAAACCCTAAACCCTAAACCCTAAACCCTAAACCCTAAACCCTAAACCCTAAACCCTAAACCCTAAACCCTAAACCCTAAACCCTAAACCCTAAACCCTAAACCCTAAACCCTAAACCCTAAACCCTAAACCCTAAACCCTAAACCCTAAACCCTAAACCCTAAACCCTAAACCCTAAACCCTAAACCCTAAACCCTAAACCCTAAACCCTAAACCCTAAACCCTAAACCCTAAACCCTAAACCCTAAACCCTAAACCCTAAACCCTAAACCCTAAACCCTAAACCCTAAACCCTAAACCCTAAACCCTAAACCCTAAACCCTAAACCCTAAACCCTAAACCCTAAACCCTAAACCCTAAACCCTAAACCCTAAACCCTAAACCCTAAACCCTAAACCCTAAACCCTAAACCCTAAACCCTAAACCCTAAACCCTAAACCCTAAACCCTAAACCCTAAACCCTAAACCCTAAACCCTAAACCCTAAACCCTAAACCCTAAACCCTAAACCCTAAACCCTAAACCCTAAACCCTAAACCCTAAACCCTAAACCCTAAACCCTAAACCCTAAACCCTAAACCCTAAACCCTAAACCCTAAACCCTAAACCCTAAACCCTAAACCCTAAACCCTAAACCCTAAACCCTAAACCCTAAACCCTAAACCCTAAACCCTAAACCCTAAACCCTAAACCCTAAACCCTAAACCCTAAACCCTAAACCCTAAACCCTAAACCCTAAACCCTAAACCCTAAACCCTAAACCCTAAACCCTAAACCCTAAACCCTAAACCCTAAACCCTAAACCCTAAACCCTAAACCCTAAACCCTAAACCCTAAACCCTAAACCCTAAACCCTAAACCCTAAACCCTAAACCCTAAACCCTAAACCCTAAACCCTAAACCCTAAACCCTAAACCCTAAACCCTAAACCCTAAACCCTAAACCCTAAACCCTAAACCCTAAACCCTAAACCCTAAACCCTAAACCCTAAACCCTAAACCCTAAACCCTAAACCCTAAACCCTAAACCCTAAACCCTAAACCCTAAACCCTAAACCCTAAACCCTAAACCCTAAACCCTAAACCCTAAACCCTAAACCCTAAACCCTAAACCCTAAACCCTAAACCCTAAACCCTAAACCCTAAACCCTAAACCCTAAACCCTAAACCCTAAACCCTAAACCCTAAACCCTAAACCCTAAACCCTAAACCCTAAACCCTAAACCCTAAACCCTAAACCCTAAACCCTAAACCCTAAACCCTAAACCCTAAACCCTAAACCCTAAACCCTAAACCCTAAACCCTAAACCCTAAACCCTAAACCCTAAACCCTAAACCCTAAACCCTAAACCCTAAACCCTAAACCCTAAACCCTAAACCCTAAACCCTAAACCCTAAACCCTAAACCCTAAACCCTAAACCCTAAACCCTAAACCCTAAACCCTAAACCCTAAACCCTAAACCCTAAACCCTAAACCCTAAACCCTAAACCCTAAACCCTAAACCCTAAACCCTAAACCCTAAACCCTAAACCCTAAACCCTAAACCCTAAACCCTAAACCCTAAACCCTAAACCCTAAACCCTAAACCCTAAACCCTAAACCCTAAACCCTAAACCCTAAACCCTAAACCCTAAACCCTAAACCCTAAACCCTAAACCCTAAACCCTAAACCCTAAACCCTAAACCCTAAACCCTAAACCCTAAACCCTAAACCCTAAACCCTAAACCCTAAACCCTAAACCCTAAACCCTAAACCCTAAACCCTAAACCCTAAACCCTAAACCCTAAACCCTAAACCCTAAACCCTAAACCCTAAACCCTAAACCCTAAACCCTAAACCCTAAACCCTAAACCCTAAACCCTAAACCCTAAACCCTAAACCCTAAACCCTAAACCCTAAACCCTAAACCCTAAACCCTAAACCCTAAACCCTAAACCCTAAACCCTAAACCCTAAACCCTAAACCCTAAACCCTAAACCCTAAACCCTAAACCCTAAACCCTAAACCCTAAACCCTAAACCCTAAACCCTAAACCCTAAACCCTAAACCCTAAACCCTAAACCCTAAACCCTAAACCCTAAACCCTAAACCCTAAACCCTAAACCCTAAACCCTAAACCCTAAACCCTAAACCCTAAACCCTAAACCCTAAACCCTAAACCCTAAACCCTAAACCCTAAACCCTAAACCCTAAACCCTAAACCCTAAACCCTAAACCCTAAACCCTAAACCCTAAACCCTAAACCCTAAACCCTAAACCCTAAACCCTAAACCCTAAACCCTAAACCCTAAACCCTAAACCCTAAACCCTAAACCCTAAACCCTAAACCCTAAACCCTAAACCCTAAACCCTAAACCCTAAACCCTAAACCCTAAACCCTAAACCCTAAACCCTAAACCCTAAACCCTAAACCCTAAACCCTAAACCCTAAACCCTAAACCCTAAACCCTAAACCCTAAACCCTAAACCCTAAACCCTAAACCCTAAACCCTAAACCCTAAACCCTAAACCCTAAACCCTAAACCCTAAACCCTAAACCCTAAACCCTAAACCCTAAACCCTAAACCCTAAACCCTAAACCCTAAACCCTAAACCCTAAACCCTAAACCCTAAACCCTAAACCCTAAACCCTAAACCCTAAACCCTAAACCCTAAACCCTAAACCCTAAACCCTAAACCCTAAACCCTAAACCCTAAACCCTAAACCCTAAACCCTAAACCCTAAACCCTAAAAAACCCTAAACCCTAAACCCTAAACCCTAAACCCTAAACCCTAAACCCTAAACCCTAAACCCTAAACCCTAAACCCTAAACCCTAAACCCTAAACCCTAAACCCTAAACCCTAAACCCTAAACCCTAAACCCTAAACCCTAAACCCTAAACCCTAAACCCTAAACCCTAAACCCTAAACCCTAAACCCTAAACCCTAAACCCTAAACCCTAAACCCTAAACCCTAAACCCTAAACCCTAAACCCTAAACCCTAAACCCTAAACCCTAAACCCTAAACCCTAAACCCTAAACCCTAAACCCTAAACCCTAAACCCTAAACCCTAAACCCTAAACCCTAAACCCTAAACCCTAAACCCTAAACCCTAAACCCTAAACCCTAAACCCTAAACCCTAAACCCTAAACCCTAAACCCTAAACCCTAAACCCTAAACCCTAAACCCTAAACCCTAAACCCTAAACCCTAAACCCTAAACCCTAAACCCTAAACCCTAAACCCTAAACCCTAAACCCTAAACCCTAAACCCTAAACCCTAAACCCTAAACCCTAAACCCTAAACCCTAAACCCTAAACCCTAAACCCTAAACCCTAAACCCTAAACCCTAAACCCTAAACCCTAAACCCTAAACCCTAAACCCTAAACCCTAAACCCTAAACCCTAAACCCTAAACCCTAAACCCTAAACCCTAAACCCTAAACCCTAAACCCTAAACCCTAAACCCTAAACCCTAAACCCTAAACCCTAAACCCTAAACCCTAAACCCTAAACCCTAAACCCTAAACCCTAAACCCTAAACCCTAAACCCTAAACCCTAAACCCTAAACCCTAAACCCTAAACCCTAAACCCTAAACCCTAAACCCTAAACCCTAAACCCTAAACCCTAAACCCTAAACCCTAAACCCTAAACCCTAAACCCTAAACCCTAAACCCTAAACCCTAAACCCTAAACCCTAAACCCTAAACCCTAAACCCTAAACCCTAAACCCTAAACCCTAAACCCTAAACCCTAAACCCTAAACCCTAAACCCTAAACCCTAAACCCTAAACCCTAAACCCTAAACCCTAAACCCTAAACCCTAAACCCTAAACCCTAAACCCTAAACCCTAAACCCTAAACCCTAAACCCTAAACCCTAAACCCTAAACCCTAAACCCTAAACCCTAAACCCTAAACCCTAAACCCTAAACCCTAAACCCTAAACCCTAAACCCTAAACCCTAAACCCTAAACCCTAAACCCTAAACCCTAAACCCTAAACCCTAAACCCTAAACCCTAAACCCTAAACCCTAAACCCTAAACCCTAAACCCTAAACCCTAAACCCTAAACCCTAAACCCTAAACCCTAAACCCTAAACCCTAAACCCTAAACCCTAAACCCTAAACCCTAAACCCTAAACCCTAAACCCTAAACCCTAAACCCTAAACCCTAAACCCTAAACCCTAAACCCTAAACCCTAAACCCTAAACCCTAAACCCTAAACCCTAAAACCCTAAACCCTAAACCCTAAACCCTAAACCCTAAACCCTAAACCCTAAACCCTAAACCCTAAACCCTAAACCCTAAACCCTAAACCCTAAACCCTAAACCCTAAACCCTAAACCCTAAACCCTAAACCCTAAACCCTAAACCCTAAACCCTAAACCCTAAACCCTAAACCCTAAACCCTAAACCCTAAACCCTAAACCCTAAACCCTAAACCCTAAACCCTAAACCCTAAACCCTAAACCCTAAACCCTAAACCCTAAACCCTAAACCCTAAACCCTAAACCCTAAACCCTAAACCCTAAACCCTAAACCCTAAACCCTAAACCCTAAACCCTAAACCCTAAACCCTAAACCCTAAACCCTAAACCCTAAACCCTAAACCCTAAACCCTAAACCCTAAACCCTAAACCCTAAACCCTAAACCCTAAACCCTAAACCCTAAACCCTAAACCCTAAACCCTAAACCCTAAACCCTAAACCCTAAACCCTAAACCCTAAACCCTAAACCCTAAACCCTAAACCCTAAACCCTAAACCCTAAACCCTAAACCCTAAACCCTAAACCCTAAACCCTAAACCCTAAACCCTAAACCCTAAACCCTAAACCCTAAACCCTAAACCCTAAACCCTAAACCCTAAACCCTAAACCCTAAACCCTAAACCCTAAACCCTAAACCCTAAACCCTAAACCCTAAACCCTAAACCCTAAACCCTAAACCCTAAACCCTAAACCCTAAACCCTAAACCCTAAACCCTAAACCCTAAACCCTAAACCCTAAACCCTAAACCCTAAACCCTAAACCCTAAACCCTAAACCCTAAACCCTAAACCCTAAACCCTAAACCCTAAACCCTAAACCCTAAACCCTAAACCCTAAACCCTAAACCCTAAACCCTAAACCCTAAACCCTAAACCCTAAACCCTAAACCCTAAACCCTAAACCCTAAACCCTAAACCCTAAACCCTAAACCCTAAACCCTAAACCCTAAACCCTAAACCCTAAACCCTAAACCCTAAACCCTAAACCCTAAACCCTAAACCCTAAACCCTAAACCCTAAACCCTAAACCCTAAACCCTAAACCCTAAACCCTAAACCCTAAACCCTAAACCCTAAACCCTAAACCCTAAACCCTAAACCCTAAACCCTAAACCCTAAACCCTAAACCCTAAACCCTAAACCCTAAACCCTAAACCCTAAACCCTAAACCCTAAACCCTAAACCCTAAACCCTAAACCCTAAACCCTAAACCCTAAACCCTAAACCCTAAACCCTAAACCCTAAACCCTAAACCCTAAACCCTAAACCCTAAACCCTAAACCCTAAACCCTAAACCCTAAACCCTAAACCCTAAACCCTAAACCCTAAACCCTAAACCCTAAACCCTAAACCCTAAACCCTAAACCCTAAACCCTAAACCCTAAACCCTAAACCCTAAACCCTAAACCCTAAACCCTAAACCCTAAACCCTAAACCCTAAACCCTAAACCCTAAACCCTAAACCCTAAACCCTAAACCCTAAACCCTAAACCCTAAACCCTAAACCCTAAACCCTAAACCCTAAACCCTAAACCCTAAACCCTAAACCCTAAACCCTAAACCCTAAACCCTAAACCCTAAACCATAAACCCTAAACCCTAAACCCTAAACCCTAAACCCTAAATAAACCCTAAACCCTAAACCCTAAACCCTAAACCCTAAACCCTAAACCCTAAACCCTAAACCCTAAACCCTAAACCCTAAACCCTAAACCCTAAACCCTAAACCCTAAACCCTAAACCCTAAACCCTAAACCCTAAACCCTAAACCCTAAACCCTAAACCCTAAACCCTAAACCCTAAACCCTAAACCCTAAACCCTAAACCCTAAACCCTAAACCCTAAACCCTAAACCCTAAACCCTAAACCCTAAACCCTAAACCCTAAACCCTAAACCCTAAACCCTAAACCCTAAACCCTAAACCCTAAACCCTAAACCCTAAACCCTAAACCCTAAACCCTAAACCCTAAACCCTAAACCCTAAACCCTAAACCCTAAACCCTAAACCCTAAACCCTAAACCCTAAACCCTAAACCCTAAACCCTAAACCCTAAACCCTAAACCCTAAACCCTAAACCCTAAACCCTAAACCCTAAACCCTAAACCCTAAACCCTAAACCCTAAACCCTAAACCCTAAACCCTAAACCCTAAACCCTAAACCCTAAACCCTAAACCCTAAACCCTAAACCCTAAACCCTAAACCCTAAACCCTAAACCCTAAACCCTAAACCCTAAACCCTAAACCCTAAACCCTAAACCCTAAACCCTAAACCCTAAACCCTAAACCCTAAACCCTAAACCCTAAACCCTAAACCCTAAACCCTAAACCCTAAACCCTAAACCCTAAACCCTAAACCCTAAACCCTAAACCCTAAACCCTAAACCCTAAACCCTAAACCCTAAACCCTAAACCCTAAACCCTAAACCCTAAACCCTAAACCCTAAACCCTAAACCCTAAACCCTAAACCCTAAACCCTAAACCCTAAACCCTAAACCCTAAACCCTAAACCCTAAACCCTAAACCCTAAACCCTAAACCCTAAACCCTAAACCCTAAACCCTAAACCCTAAACCCTAAACCCTAAACCCTAAACCCTAAACCCTAAACCCTAAACCCTAAACCCTAAACCCTAAACCCTAAACCCTAAACCCTAAACCCTAAACCCTAAACCCTAAACCCTAAACCCTAAACCCTAAACCCTAAACCCTAAACCCTAAACCCTAAACCCTAAACCCTAAACCCTAAACCCTAAACCCTAAACCCTAAACCCTAAACCCTAAACCCTAAACCCTAAACCCTAAACCCTAAACCCTAAACCCTAAACCCTAAACCCTAAACCCTAAACCCTAAACCCTAAACCCTAAACCCTAAACCCTAAACCCTAAACCCTAAACCCTAAACCCTAAACCCTAAACCCTAAACCCTAAACCCTAAACCCTAAACCCTAAACCCTAAACCCTAAACCCTAAACCCTAAACCCTAAACCCTAAACCCTAAACCCTAAACCCTAAACCCTAAACCCTAAACCCTAAACCCTAAACCCTAAACCCTAAACCCTAAACCCTAAACCCTAAACCCTAAACCCTAAACCCTAAACCCTAAACCCTAAACCCTAAACCCTAAACCCTAAACCCTAAACCCTAAACCCTAAACCCTAAACCCTAAACCCTAAACCCTAAACCCTAAACCCTAAACCCTAAACCCTAAACCCTAAACCCTAAACCCTAAACCCTAAACCCTAAACCCTAAACCCTAAACCCTAAACCCTAAACCCTAAACCCTAAACCCTAAACCCTAAACCCTAAACCCTAAACCCTAAACCCTAAACCCTAAACCCTAAACCCTAAACCCTAAACCCTAAACCCTAAACCCTAAACCCTAAACCCTAAACCCTAAACCCTAAACCCTAAACCCTAAACCCTAAACCCTAAACCCTAAACCCTAAACCCTAAACCCTAAACCCTAAACCCTAAACCCTAAACCCTAAACCCTAAACCCTAAACCCTAAACCCTAAACCCTAAACCCTAAACCCTAAACCCTAAACCCTAAACCCTAAACCCTAAACCCTAAACCCTAAACCCTAAACCCTAAACCCTAAACCCTAAACCCTAAACCCTAAACCCTAAACCCTAAACCCTAAACCCTAAACCCTAAACCCTAAACCCTAAACCCTAAACCCTAAACCCTAAACCCTAAACCCTAAACCCTAAACCCTAAACCCTAAACCCTAAACCCTAAACCCTAAACCCTAAACCCTAAACCCTAAACCCTAAACCCTAAACCCTAAACCCTAAACCCTAAACCCTAAACCCTAAACCCTAAACCCTAAACCCTAAACCCTAAACCCTAAACCCTAAACCCTAAACCCTAAACCCTAAACCCTAAACCCTAAACCCTAAACCCTAAACCCTAAACCCTAAACCCTAAACCCTAAACCCTAAACCCTAAACCCTAAACCCTAAACCCTAAACCCTAAACCCTAAACCCTAAACCCTAAACCCTAAACCCTAAACCCTAAACCCTAAACCCTAAACCCTAAACCCTAAACCCTAAACCCTAAACCCTAAACCCTAAACCCTAAACCCTAAACCCTAAACCCTAAACCCTAAACCCTAAACCCTAAACCCTAAACCCTAAACCCTAAACCCTAAACCCTAAACCCTAAACCCTAAACCCTAAACCCTAAACCCTAAACCCTAAACCCTAAACCCTAAACCCTAAACCCTAAACCCTAAACCCTAAACCCTAAACCCTAAACCCTAAACCCTAAACCCTAAACCCTAAACCCTAAACCCTAAACCCTAAACCCTAAACCCTAAACCCTAAACCCTAAACCCTAAACCCTAAACCCTAAACCCTAAACCCTAAACCCTAAACCCTAAACCCTAAACCCTAAACCCTAAACCCTAAACCCTAAACCCTAAACCCTAAACCCTAAACCCTAAACCCTAAACCCTAAACCCTAAACCCTAAACCCTAAACCCTAAACCCTAAACCCTAAACCCTAAACCCTAAACCCTAAACCCTAAACCCTAAACCCTAAACCCTAAACCCTAAACCCTAAACCCTAAACCCTAAACCCTAAACCCTAAACCCTAAACCCTAAACCCTAAACCCTAAACCCTAAACCCTAAACCCTAAACCCTAAACCCTAAACCCTAAACCCTAAACCCTAAACCCTAAACCCTAAACCCTAAACCCTAAACCCTAAACCCTAAACCCTAAACCCTAAACCCTAAACCCTAAACCCTAAACCCTAAACCCTAAACCCTAAACCCTAAACCCTAAACCCTAAACCCTAAACCCTAAACCCTAAACCCTAAACCCTAAACCCTAAACCCTAAACCCTAAACCCTAAACCCTAAACCCTAAACCCTAAACCCTAAACCCTAAACCCTAAACCCTAAACCCTAAACCCTAAACCCTAAACCCTAAACCCTAAACCCTAAACCCTAAACCCTAAACCCTAAACCCTAAACCCTAAACCCTAAACCCTAAACCCTAAACCCTAAACCCTAAACCCTAAACCCTAAACCCTAAACCCTAAACCCTAAACCCTAAACCCTAAACCCTAAACCCTAAACCCTAAACCCTAAACCCTAAACCCTAAACCCTAAACCCTAAACCCTAAACCCTAAACCCTAAACCCTAAACCCTAAACCCTAAACCCTAAACCCTAAACCCTAAACCCTAAACCCTAAACCCTAAACCCTAAACCCTAAACCCTAAACCCTAAACCCTAAACCCTAAACCCTAAACCCTAAACCCTAAACCCTAAACCCTAAACCCTAAACCCTAAACCCTAAACCCTAAACCCTAAACCCTAAACCCTAAACCCTAAACCCTAAACCCTAAACCCTAAACCCTAAACCCTAAACCCTAAACCCTAAACCCTAAACCCTAAACCCTAAACCCTAAACCCTAAACCCTAAACCCTAAACCCTAAACCCTAAACCCTAAACCCTAAACCCTAAACCCTAAACCCTAAACCCTAAACCCTAAACCCTAAACCCTAAACCCTAAACCCTAAACCCTAAACCCTAAACCCTAAACCCTAAACCCTAAACCCTAAACCCTAAACCCTAAACCCTAAACCCTAAACCCTAAACCCTAAACCCTAAAAACCCTAAACCCTAAACCCTAAACCCTAAACCCTAAACCCTAAACCCTAAACCCTAAACCCTAAACCCTAAACCCTAAACCCTAAACCCTAAACCCTAAACCCTAAACCCTAAACCCTAAACCCTAAACCCTAAACCCTAAACCCTAAACCCTAAACCCTAAACCCTAAACCCTAAACCCTAAACCCTAAACCCTAAACCCTAAACCCTAAACCCTAAACCCTAAACCCTAAACCCTAAACCCTAAACCCTAAACCCTAAACCCTAAACCCTAAACCCTAAACCCTAAACCCTAAACCCTAAACCCTAAACCCTAAACCCTAAACCCTAAACCCTAAACCCTAAACCCTAAACCCTAAACCCTAAACCCTAAACCCTAAACCCTAAACCCTAAACCCTAAACCCTAAACCCTAAACCCTAAACCCTAAACCCTAAACCCTAAACCCTAAACCCTAAACCCTAAACCCTAAACCCTAAACCCTAAACCCTAAACCCTAAACCCTAAACCCTAAACCCTAAACCCTAAACCCTAAACCCTAAACCCTAAACCCTAAACCCTAAACCCTAAACCCTAAACCCTAAACCCTAAACCCTAAACCCTAAACCCTAAACCCTAAACCCTAAACCCTAAACCCTAAACCCTAAACCCTAAACCCTAAACCCTAAACCCTAAACCCTAAACCCTAAACCCTAAACCCTAAACCCTAAACCCTAAACCCTAAACCCTAAACCCTAAACCCTAAACCCTAAACCCTAAACCCTAAACCCTAAACCCTAAACCCTAAACCCTAAACCCTAAACCCTAAAACCCTAAACCCTAAACCCTAAACCCTAAACCCTAAACCCTAAACCCTAAACCCTAAACCCTAAACCCTAAACCCTAAACCCTAAACCCTAAACCCTAAACCCTAAACCCTAAACCCTAAACCCTAAACCCTAAACCCTAAACCCTAAACCCTAAACCCTAAACCCTAAACCCTAAACCCTAAACCCTAAACCCTAAACCCTAAACCCTAAACCCTAAACCCTAAACCCTAAACCCTAAACCCTAAACCCTAAACCCTAAACCCTAAACC